>OZ007581.1:44424922-44438777 GCA_963931925.1 Onchidella celtica | reverse complement strand
TTTATAACTGTGAACTCTGGCCTATATTTCCTACTGTTAAAGTGCCCTATCACTTTATTGGCTCGGAGCGTCAGTCTGTGTTTGTACTAGGACGCGTTCAGCAAGCTAGTGTAACGTTGAAACTGGCCTCAACTTGGTGTACTGTACACTTTCACGTTGGTTCAGTAAAGGACATTAAATTTTCTTGATGTCTTGAAAGCAGCCGATGACATACGTGTGAAGTGTTTGTGTACACTACAGAAGTGGCAGGTATTCCGTGTGATTTTAGTTTATGCATTCTAATTACATATCGTTATGGCTCTCGTGAATTGTTGGTACTCGCTAGATCCTCGTTATATTTCACACTTTGGAGGTTACAGAAAATGTGACGAGATTATTTTGGTGAAGAAGTGAAGGTTGAGAAATTTATATAGTGTGAACTTGACTGTGTTTGTGATTGGTGGAGAGGACACGCTGAGAGTGACAGTGGAGGGGGTTTTCTGTGACTGACAGCATGTTGAAGGGACTTTGGTGGTATGTTGATGCTTGAGATGGTCTGTCTGTCTGGCTGTCTGCCTGCATCTTTCTCTCCGTCCGTCAGTCTATCTATCTATCTATCTATCTATCTATCTATCTATCTATCTATCTATCTATCTATCTATCTATCTATCTATCTATCTATCTGTGTGTCTGTCTTTCCGTCCCCAGCCCGTCCGTCCGTCTGCTTGCCCGCCTGCCTGCATGTCTATCTGTCTGTCCGTTTGTGTGTGTGTATGAGTCTTACTATGTCGATCCGTCTGTATCTATATATCTACCTGTCCACCTACCTAGCTACCACCATACCTACCCACCCACCCACCCTCATATCTATTCATTCATCCATCCATCCATCCATCCATCCATCCATCCATCCATCCATCCATCCATCCAATCTATCTGTCTATACGTCTGGCTATTTGGCTATAGATTTTTCATTTTGTCTCTCAGTATCCCCCCCCCCCTCCCTTTATTACTGTTTTCCTGTCTGTCTGTTCATTCATTCACACGCCCTTTACGTATTCACCGTTATGAACTTTTGCTGAGTAGGATAAAAACTCGCTGAAAACACCTGCCGTTTGTTATTATCATGAACATACCTGTAAATTGTTTTCATTCTGAATACTTCCAAACTGCACCCATACAAGTGTCATAATAGAACAAGCCTAGGGCAGACACGCCTTTTAACTGGTGTCATACACTGTCCATTCAATTTGGATGGAGATTTAATGATGCGAAAAGGTAAAAAAAAACAACAAAAAATTGCGTATGTTTTAATTTCACTACGAAATTCAATTTCACGCTACATGCAGCCATTAACCCCTTGAAAGCCAACAGCGTATTTCTCTTGAGCAATCTTTTGTAAGTCGGCTGTGAATGTGTGTAATACAATAAGGAATTGTTAGATATTTGAAAACCTTTTTTACCGTTTTTGTTTTGCACTTTATCATTCGTTTAAGTTTTGGAATTACCAAAAAAAAACAACTCAATTTCAAAACTAACAGGACGCCCCCTTAAAATGGCAAGATTCTATCTCCACTTTTTCGGCCGATCTGAGGGCCGATCGTCACTAGATCTATACACTACTTGTACAGGCCTTCTCCACTGTGTGCCAAGCGTATTCGGTGTGTAATTTGTAGGTATTACTACAAAGAAAAAAGAAAGTACATATCGCTAAAAGCCATGAGTACATGAAAGTTCAATCATAAAATTCTCAAAAGTTCATAGAGGAGAGTTAGAACCTTTTATTCTAAGGAGTCAAAAGACTGTACAAATTATAGCGGTACTTCATTGACATTGAAAGGGTTAATTGCTTCTTTTAAAACAATGTATCGCTAGCCCTAATTGCGAACGCTGATTGGCGTATATTTTCGTACAACGGCAGGTGACAACTTTTTTTTTCTATCTCATACTTTATTAACTCCGTGACGAAATTTTATCATTTTCTCTGCCGAGTAACGGGAAATACAATAATAATTATTTCAAATTTTTGTTTATATAAAACTAAAAATGTATTTAAGATCAGGTATGCGTTGACATTTTGAATAAAACATTTTTTAAAACCACTCTTCTGTAAAAAAAAAAAAAAAAGTCAGGACCGGTGTGAGCCAGCCGATTTTGAGCCTGAGTTTGATTTTGAGTTTGGAGAAAATACCTCGACACGATAATGCTGCTATTATTTTTACGGGAAAAGACCGTATTTGACAATCTAGGTCATATTCGCTTTCTCACATCATTCTGTAGAATGAAAAATATGTTCTTTCCCTCATTATAATTTTTCTCCCCCTTTCTTTCTTATAGTCTCTCTCTCTCTCTCTCTCTCTCTCTCCCCCTCTCTCACACTATCTATCTATCTATCTATCTATCTATCTATCTATCTATCTATCTATCTATCTACCTATCTATCTATCTATCTATCTATCTATCTATCTATCTATCTATCTATCTATCTATCTATCTATCTATCTATCTATCTATCTATCTATCTGTCTGTCTGTCTGTCTGTCTGTCTGTCTCGCTCTCTGTTCCTTCCTCCTTTTTCTCCTGTCTTGTCTATCTGCCTTTCTCTCTGTTATTCTATCTGTCCTTCTCTCCTCTCCCCCTCCCCCCCTCTCTCTTTCTATTCTGTTATTTTTTGTTGTTGTTTTTGTTATTGTAAAATACGATTTTGCCATAATATATACTGCCTTGGTCGATAAAACGGCAGAATGGTACCGTACTAGGAAAAAGCAAGGCGATAGACAGAATAATAACAGAACGATGGGACACAATACGATCGTTCGGATAGTTGGATGGTGACGTCACGATATTGCCATTCAATGAGACTTCGCACATCAGCCAACTAGTTGATCTCACTGAATCTCAGTGTTGTGACATCACTAACCAACTGGTCAACCGGTCAAGAAAGGCTAGTGCAGGCCGGGCCAAAGTTCTTTTTAGTTGACGGGTTTCACGATTGGACCAGCAGCCTGCGTAGTCTCGCGGTCTTTTGAATGCAAGTATTATTCGATGACCTGACGAGAGCCCAATTGCCAAATCTCGTCTTTGATATAAATTTATACATCGCGGGTATAGAGCAAACTTGTTGTATCTCCAGGTTTATGAATAACTGGAGCTGTCTCGAGAACACCACAATATTGCTCTCAATGATCTCATTTTTAAGGGAGATACAACAATACTGCTTCTCTGTAACTTGGAACTGGTTAAAGAGAGCGGAATAACAAAAAAAAAAAAGTGCAAGAAGCAGTTTGTTATTATTACACTATTGCCATTATGAACCCCAATTCATAAACCTGGAGATACAACAATTTTGCTCTACACCCGCGACATAGCCTCGCTGTGCTGAACAGGGGCATAAAAACTCGACAAAATGTTAGATCTGTAAATATACAGACAGATCTAATTAGATCATACGCAAATAGGGCTTTTACAACTTAACATGCACAAAGACGATACCAAATAATTTTAAATGCTATATTATTATCTTCCCACCGTTTTCTGTCTCAAATTACAATGGTGAGCAAAAAAAACAACAAACAACAACCTGTATTGGATGTAATTATTACTTGTAGATGTAACAGTTTCGTTCTGAGCTTTGAGACTGACATTATTTTCACACTTGAGAAAAGACGAAAAGAATCTGAGCCAGGAAATTGTCCATTTTAACGTCGAAATTAAAAATGCCAAAAAGAAATAAAAAATTCAACACGCCATTTTTTTTTTTTTTTTGATGTCAGTCTAATGTAAACCTTTTGTTGTCAAGGTTTATGGAGTTGTTGCTTTTTTACATTTTTTTTCAACGTCGCCATATAATTTTACACTTTGCATAATTTATGTGCTATTCTGGCGTGAGAGAGGAAGATTTTGCTGCATTGAAGGAAACTCCCGGGTCGTTAGTGACAGATAATTATTGTGGAACGGCCTCAGTCATAGATGTACACTGGTGCTGTAACAGGGCTCTGATCTGAATGAGGGCATTTGTGTGTGAAAGAAGAACCCGAAGAGACATCGCTGACTGGTAAAAGAACTGACGTCTCACCCCCTCCTCTTTATGTAGATACGTGTAGTACATCAGTGTTTTTCCTACGAGGATAATATCATTACAAGGATATAAAGGAACGGTGTCAGTTTGGAGAGGTAATTAAAAACGTAATTTTTTTTGGTGGTAAGGGGGACACCTAGACCCCCAGGGGGTTAACGTGTTGAGACAGTTTTGCTTCATATTTGCTGGGAAGGGGCCGGGGGGGGGGGCATTATTCAAGTACGAACGTCTGGGAGAGGGGGAAGGGGTATAAAAAGTGTACCTATGAGGAAAGGGCCGGGGGGAGGGAGGGAGGGGGAGTTGAAGTCTAGGTTCGGGTGGTTGGTGGGCGCCTCTGGTAGAGTCTCTTTCTGTCCTACCATTCTACTCGACTGTTTCCTAGCACAATGTGACAGTAGTTATCATGTCGACGTGCTCTCTGCAAACTCAGTACTTCCAGAGAGTATATATATATATTATATATGTATAGACAGAGAGAGTGAGAGAGGGTTCACTATTGGTCAATTTGGAGACACGGGAGGCTCTGTATTAGCATGGAGCGGAAAGTAAGTCGCTGCGATAAACAATATCCGTTCGTGCATTTCCACGGGGCGATAGAGCTTACAAACGGTTGTAAATAGTTTCAATCAGCCCTAAAATATGAATAAACCACAGTAAACAGATATGCACACTGTCTTTGATGAAGGCGGTCTCTTTCAATTCTTCAATTTCTTGTTTACGGCAGCGACCTAGTTTGGCGATTTGGCGGTAGTGAGATCTCTCTGTACATCTATACTCTCTGGTACTTCTCAGTTCACTGTGCGTGATTGGTCACCGCTCCTGGCAGTTTCTCTCCTTCTGTCCTGTCTTTCTGGTACGTACTGTCTATCCTCTTGCTTCTTCCTAGAATAATGTGGCCGTTATTTTTGTCGGCATGCTTTTCTCCGAGCTCAGTACTCAGATTTCTGATGTCGCTGCGGGTGGTTGGTGAGCGCTTCTATAGAATTTCCTTCTGTCCTATCATTCTGTTACATTGTGTCTATCTTCTTGTTTCTTCCTCGCACAATATGGCTGTTGTCGTGTCGACGTCTTTTCTCCAAACTCAAACTCGAACTCAAACCCTAAATTTCTCAAACAGCGTCGTGAGTTTAGGTCTTTATTTTTGGAGGTTTCGCTGCCCTTGGCATTTACACCTCAACTTTTTCTTCTTTTTATTTTTCTTGCTGTGGTAGGGATACGTTGTTTTTTTTAAAGAATTTTGCCCGGGCAGCGGCCTTGTACCGCCTGCTCTTCACGATTTCCAACTGCCAAGGTATTTTTTTTAGGAAGCTCAGGCAAAAAGATGGATAGAACATTTTAACAGCCTCTTGAACAGACCTCTACCAAGCAACCCAGCCGACATTCTACCCGCAAGAAATGATTTACCGATCAGTTGCGACCCTCCGACTAAAGCAGAGATTAATGATGCCATAAAGCAGTTAAATCGAGGCAAGGCAGCTGGACCAGATCAGACCCCACCAGAGGCGCTGAAGGCAGATGCTGCTGGGGCTGCAGAGGGTCTGCACTCACTGTTCTCGAGGATTTGGATCGGAGGCAAGTTTCCAAAGGACTGGAAGGAAGGACACCTCGTGAAGCTTCCAAAAAAAGGGGACCTCAGCAATTGTAGTAACTACAGAGGAATCACACTTCTCTCCATCCCAGGAAAGGTTTTCAATCGGATTATTCTCAAGCGAATACAGAATGCAACAGACCCAAAACTTCGTGAGGAGCAAGCTGGTTTCAGGAGTAATCGATCAACCACCGACCAGATCGCCACGCTGAGAATCATAGTAGAGCAGTCGCTAGAGTGGAACTCCCAACTGATAGTGAACTTCCTTGACTACGAGAAGGCCTTTGATAGCATCGATAGAGAAACACTGTGGAGAATATTGAGACATTATGGAATCCCAGAAAAGATGGTGAACCTTATCAAGAGCATGTACGAGGGGACAAGTTGCAGAGTCGTACACGATGGCGAGCTTACTGACAGCTTTGATATCAAGACTGGTGTTAGGCAGGGTTGTTTGCTGTCCCCATTTCTGTTTGTCCTGGTGATTGATTGGCTTATGAAAGAAACGACCAGTGGAGGAAGAAATGGCATACAATGGACCCCATGGACACAGCTGGACGATCTAGATTTTGCAGATGTCTTGGCACTATTGTCGCACACACACGACCAGATGCAAGCAAAGACTACAGCTCTAAACAAAATTTCAGAATCTATTGGATTGAGGATACATCCTGCGAAGTCGAAGGTCCTAAAAATTGTTGCACCCCCAAGCGCACAAGTCAGAGTAGGAGATCAACCACTGGAAGATGTAGAGTCCTTCTGCTATCTTGGTAGTATCATTGACAATAAGGGAGGAACAGAGGCAGAAGTCAAAGCACGAATTGGAAAGGCACAGGCAGCTTTCACGTCCTTAAGCAAGATTTGGAGAACCAAGGATATATCTCTAAAAACAAAGCTGAGGATATTCAACTCGAACGTGAAGTCAGTCCTGTTGTATGGATGTGAGACTTGGAATGCGTCCCAGGCCTGCATAAAGAGAATCCAAGTTTTCATCAACAGATGTTTGAGGAAGCTACTTAAGATCAGATGGACAGACAAGGTCAGCAATGAAATTGTATGGAAAAGAACAAGACAGAGCCCAGTCAGAGAGGAAATTGGTAGGAGGCGATGGAGATGGATCGGCCACACTCTCAGGAGGCCAGGAAACAGCATCACGAAGAAGGTATTGGATTGGAATCCCCAGGGCAAGAGATCAAGAGGAAGGCCGCGCGGAACGTGGAGAAGAGCCAGAGAAAATGATGTGCAACGAAGCGGAAAGACTTGGAATAATGTAAAGAGGCTGGCCCATGATAGAGAGGGATGGAAAGTGTTTGTTGGTGGCCTATACCCTGATCCAGGGCGAGAAAGGCAATGATGATGATGAAGGTATTTTTTAACGTGCACACGGGCCCTCCGAATTTTTCGTCCTTATCCGAGAAAACTGGGTGTTCGATCCTACCTACCATAGGATCAGGGACAGGAAAATGTGGAGAAAAATCCCAAAATTCGAACATATCTGCGGGATTGAACCCGGTGCCTTCGGCATGACAGGCGAGCAGCTTGCCTCCAGACCACCGTGTCCCCCGAAACACAGCGCCAAGGGTCAAAGGGCCAAGGTAGACAGAACACTTTTGTACTGTGGGATATCAATGTGATAAGTGTATCATATTACTCTATGTTTAATTTTTTTTCTTAAACAGCAAGTTCCAAGCCGTGCAGCGCTTTAACCACAGTGCCATAGCCAAGCGGTATAAATACATGGAACGGCCCGTTATATAACTCTACAGGACACTTTTATTTCCCACTGTGTAGAGCTGAATGCCATAAACCAGTTCTCAGTGGTTCTCAAAGTCCCGGACCATATTCTACCCCGTGCGATACCATGTTTCCTCAACCTCTCCCCCGTTTGTTTCATAAAGACATACTTTACAGCACGGGCCTTTTTCCCGTTCGAGTTTTAACTTAGTTTTATTTTCTCGTGTTTTAGGAAACATAGGGCTGAAGTTTAACCCAAAGTAAGATAACGAAAAAAACCGTAAAAGACGCAGAGTGGCAGTTATCGTGCCGACGCGCCGTAAAACCCAAAGTCAAACTCAAAACACAAAGCTCAGGTCCTCCCGTGGCTAAACTTTCTCCCTTTCGGCAGAGTTAAAATTCCTGTCCATGGAGCCAAATGCCCCCACCTCTTCCCCTCCGTTTGAGAATCACTGCCCATAAACAGGCCGTTCGGTCGCTTTCAATTGCCATTCAGTTCTTCTTCTGCCGGGCTTGAGGAGCGTCACCTGAGTATAGACCAGTGGTTCTCAAGGTGTACGATAAGTCCCTGCTCGTAGGCAGTGGCGGACCTACATTTTTGGTACCCTGAAGCCTGAACTGTCATGGAGCCCCTTGGAAATCGGCAACAATGGGGCGACATCCAAAATTCACCCATTAAAACAGTTTTTTTCAGGTACCCACCTGGATTAGTTTCACAGTAGATCCGCCACTGATTAAAGGCTTGTTTTGGAGGGAGGACGGATGTGGGGATTTAGACTAGGCGTCTATCAACCGATTTCGATTGGCCGACTAGTTGAATGGTGAAATCGCGACCTGAGTTTCAGTTAAGACCCAACTAGTTGACTGCGGCAGGTGCGCGTGGTCTCATTGAAACTCAATGTGGGTGACGTCACCAGCCCATTAGTCGTTCGATGGAAGTCGGCTAGCGCCGGCTTGGACTTAAAGGGCGATATTAAAAAAAAAAAGTTTGGGCAGAGGGAGGGAGAGGAGTGATGGGCTTAGGTCAGTAGGTGCAGAATGCAAGAGATGTTACGTCTCTATCCGTTAAGTTGGAAATAGCCATTTCTGGCATTCAGCCCTCCACAAGGCTTAGTAGTTGATGGTTTATTACAAATGTACCGGTACCATCTAGTTGATTCTGTTTTGAATCTGCGGTTGGACGTTTCTTACACTGTGCAAGGTAAATCAAAATTATGGAAGCAACTCCGAAGAAGGGGAGAGAGAGAGAAAAAGAGAGCGAGGTACACAGAGAGAGAGAGAGAGAGAGAGAGAGAGAGAGAGAGAGAGAGAGGGGGGTGGTGGGAGAAAGAGAGACAAAGGGAGTGAGAGAGAGAGAGAGAGACAGACAGACAGACAGATATATATAAAGAGAAATGAGGAGAGAGAGAGAGAGAAAAAAAAAGAGAGAGGGGGGGGGGTGTGAGAGGGAGACAGAGGGAGTGAGAAACGGACAGACAGACAATTAGAAGAGGTAGGAGGCGCGAACTGCATTTTGTTGTGGGAGACGGGGGAGTGTGTAGGTGGTAAATAACCCGAAAAGGTTTGGGAACCGCTGTTTCTTCTAGACTTAAGAAATTTGGCTGGCGTGGGAGCTTAACAGAACGAATTAGTGAAAATCTCTCCACACACCTCGGTATAGTTAAGCAGCCTGAGATAGATTTGATAGCAACTTGACGTGATAGACTGAAGTAGGTGCTCTCAATGGTCAACAGCCGTGACGACACATCATGAACACAAAGGGAGTTGTTCTTCATGAATGTAAAGACAGATTTAGCTGAACACACCAATTAAGCTGATTATAAGGATTTTCTCAAACAGCCTAAATAAGATAATTGCTGTTCTAGATAGAAGGAATTCGACGTTTGTCTACTCATCCCCGTCCACTATTCCACTTTCATTCCCTGTCTCTTCTTTCTTTCCTTCTTTCCTTGTTCTTTTCTCTTGCCATTCACCTGTCTTTTCTTCACCATCTTTGCTCTGTCTCTTCCCTCTTGTCTTTTCAACTTCTTATTCATTTACTCTTTCCATTCCCCTCCTTCCCCCCGCTCTCTCTCTTTGCTATCTCTTTCTCTCTGTTTTTTTTTTCTGTCTATCTGTCTGCCTACCAATCTGTCAGTCTGTCTGCCTAATTGTTTGTCTGCACGTCTCTCATATCTGTTTCTCTCTCTCTCTCTTTTTCTGTCCATCTGCCTGCCAATCTGTCTGTCTGTCTGCCTAATTGTTTGACTGAGTGTCTGACATATCTGTTTCTCTCTCTATTATTTTTTTGTCTTTCTGTCAACCTACCAACCTGTCTGTCTGCCCAATTGTTTGACAGCACGTCTGTCATATATGTTTTTCTCTCTCTCTTTCACTCCGTCTTTCTGTGTCTGTCTCTCTTTCGTTCCCACCCACTCGCACTCTCCCCGTCTGTCTCTCCCTCCCTCTCACCCCGACCCTCACATCCTCTCTCTCTCCAACAACCAGCGTTCAGTATATATAATTGACATGCCATTATGTAAACCCAACTTGACACTATTCGGACCAGAACAGCGACCTTTTGTTAGACACACAAACTAGACCATCTGCTTGAAACCTTTTTGTTGAGAAACGAATGATTATAATCCACATTTACCTAGTAGTTAAAAAAAACCACAGCAGAATTAAAAAAAAACAAAAACAACAACTCTACTATAGAACCAGGGGCGTCTCAAAAGGGGGGGGGGGTTACTCTTAGGAAACGACAACGGTAACAATCAAAACAAAAACCCTCCATAATAGGACCAGGGGCGTAACTAGAGCGGATGGTGGTGGGTGACGCTATGAGTAATAGAAGCAGAGGCATAGCTGGGGTGAATCTCTCTCTCTCTCTGCCTCTCTCTCTCTCCCCCCCCCCTCTCTCTCTCTCTCTCTCTCTCTCTCTCTCACTCTCTCTAACCCCGTGGTCTTGTGGACCGTTTGGGACGCCACAGGTGATCTGGCAACCAAGAATCCTCCAATCCTCTCGGTTTTCTGACCTCCTGATTGTATCACTCAACCTCAAGCTCGTCCATTCTGGGATATTGTCCTCCCATCTCTTCCTCTGTCTGCCTCTCCCTCTCCCTCCTTGCACTGTGCCCTGCAGGAATGTCTTGGCAAGCCCTGATGATCTCATGACGTGGCCATACCATTTGAGCTTGGGGTGGATAATTCCAAGCAAAAACAACAACATAAAAAAACAACAACAAAAAACCTTTATAATAAACCCAAAAGGCGTAGGTATGGAAAATGACCCTCAGGAAAAATTATAATATCAAAAACAAGAACAACTACAACAACAATAATAACCACAACAAAACATCGATAGTAAAACCAAAGGTGTAACTATGGTCAAGACTCTCAGAAAAAGAATAACAACAGAAAAGAACCAACCGACCAACAAACAAAAAAAAAACGTTTATAAGAACACCAGAAGTGTAGCTGGGGTGAAAATAATAATAAACAAAGAACATTACAACTATAAAAATAATAATCTTATTATAAAAAAAGTAGTGGCCGGAGTAATTCATTGTGGTGCAATTTTGCCCCTTTTTTTTGCTCGACTCTACAGCCTAAATAACAGTTTCAAAAATTATAAAATTAATTTTCTTAGGTGTCAACTAATCCAGCCCAATCGCTTTTGTATCGACCGATGATGTTGATTCGAGTCTCAGGTATTTTAAAATAAAAGTTGTAAAAATGTAAAATGCCATGATCTTTGTTTTGGCTCCCTGCAGTAAGCCCACCGCACCGGAAACGATGTATTAATACGCGTTCAATTTGGTGCACGCAATTTCCCTATCAGACATGAGTGCGTAGTGCTCTGGTGCGCATGAAATCTGTAGTAAGGCTGTACAATATGGGAAGCTTTCTAGACCTAAGAGAGAGAGAGAGAGAGAGAGATAGAACGATGAGTTCACAGGTTTATCCCGGATAATGCCGGGAACTTCATCTAGTAATAATAAAAAAAAGGATAGCTTCTCTTGAAAACTGCGTTTTTTGGTTGTTTTTTTTTTTTCAATATTCAGACAGAATTCACAAACAGGAATATTTTGTCTCTAAATTTGACGCCTCTCATTACGTGGCCCCCTCGCTCAATCCCCTCTCATCCCACATGTTACGCCACTGGATAAAAAGTAATTGGATGTATTCAAAAAAAAAAAGTTTTGCCCCGAGAGATCAGCGGAAAAAATTTACATATTTATTCCTCTAAGTTTAATAGTAGTGACAGAACAAACTATCCGATAACATCGGCCTATTACATCTTTGTTAAAGTTATGGATTGCTTTTATTTTCAGGTTGGATCTGCCTATATGTCTGCATTAACTTCATCAGCTGTGAAATGCAACATTTGTGAAGAACAGCTGCTCAAGAACAGATAAACTGCAGTGCAAAAACCCCCCAGTTGTGTTTGTGGATTTACAAGACATTGTTTGGACTACAGTAAGAATACATCTGGGTGAAGTGGACAAGAGCTTTGGGAAACCGTGTGGCGAATATTTCACGTTGTGATGACGTACAAACTGGATTAACTTTACCCATTATGCTGGAGACTGACAGATAGTACCTCACGCAAGGTGAGCATGAGTGTTTGATAATACATGTATCTTAATTTTAGTCTGCACGGTGGAGTCACAGAATAGACCTAAGTGCTCATTTTGCGCATTTTGATCGGTCGATTGGCCGCATTCGGCCTTCGTTGGTTTTCAGTTTTTAGTCCCAATATATGGAATGAGCTTCCATAGAACATCAAGCAGCTGGAATCCATCACCTGGTTGAAAAATAGTACAAAAACCCATTTATTTCGAAAATATTTTGACTGTTGATGGAATTTCTGTGTGGTGTCGAGTTAAGAAGATGTGTGGTGTGCCTATGTGTGTGTGCACATCCTATCTTGCGCGTGTATAGTTGTGTTTGTTTGCATGTACGCATGTGAGAGTGGATGATTATTTTGTTTTTCTCCCTGTAAAGCTCCGCCGGCCGTCAGAAAAAAACGTGTTGTATAAATTTACTTCATGATTATTTGTTTATCCAGCCTTTGAACAAACTTAGGAGAGATGTTTTTAATTCATTTGAAATATGAGAACTGATATAATTGAATTTCTTTTTAAGAAAATCCCAAAAGTTACTATAAACAACATGTTGCTGGCTGGCCTTTCATGAAACGGCGTATGTGCGAAAAATTGAATATGGTGACGTCGCGACACTTAGTTTCGGCAGAGAGTATAGATATAGAGAGAGATCTCACTTCCACCACATCGCGAAACCAGGTCGCTGCGGTAAATAAGAAATTGAAGAACTGAAAGAGACCGCCTTCACCAAAGATAGTGTGCATATCTGTTTCCGGTGGTTTGTTCATATTTTTGGGCTGATTGAAACTATTAAAACCGTTTGTGAGCTCTTACGCCCCGTGAAAATGCACAAACGGATATTGTTTACCGCAGTGACCTACTCTCCACTCCATGCTAACAGTGGTTTCGCCGAGCCTCCCGTGTCTCGCAGTGCAAATCGACCAATAGTGAAACCTCTCTCTATATATATACTCGCTGGTTTCAGTAAGATTCAACTAGTTGGTTTGGTACGCGAAGTCTCGTTCAAACTTAGTGTCGCCACATCACCATCCAGGTGGTCAGCCGATTAAAATTGGCTATTGCCTCCCTGGGCTAATGATCAGACAAATTACACATTGAGTCTGCCTGGGGCCCCTTAAAAACTAATTAAAAATAAACAATAAACTTGAACTATTGAAATTATACACGATATTTGTTTTTATCCGTGAGAATTTGCATTGCGTGATCCAGCCTTTGAACAAACTTAAGAGAGATGTTTTGAATTCATTTGAAATATGAGAACTGATATAATTGAATTTCTTTTTAAGAAAAAGCAAAAGTTTCTATAAACAACATGTTTCTGGCTGGCCTTTCATGAAACGGCGTATGTGCGAAAAACTGAATTTTGTAGAGGAGGACATACACTCGTTTTGCTTGATGTGTTTTCTGCATCTGAAAGACATCTTTAGTTGTATACAGTAAGTAAGCATTTGAAAATGTTCCCCCCCCCCCCCCAGGGGTGGTTGGTGGGCGCTACTGGTAGGGTCTCCTTCTGTTCTATTCAGACTAAGAACTGGCCACAATAGGCTCCACCGCCATTATTATGTTCACCAAGCTTAAAATAGGAACATCTGCCATATGTGGGTGCAGCCAGTCTCCTCCAAACACGGAGCATAATTATATTGCAGAACTGCACACTCTTCTCAGCACTACGAGAAACGTATTGGCCCCAACCCACCGACCTGAATATCAAACTCTATGGTGCTCTGCCAGAGCTGCAGAAAACCGTAGATTTTCTAAAAAAAAGTGGCTACGGTTACGGCAGCCGGTGAATACAACTCACCATTAAATTTTCTTTGTTCGGCTTTACTCCCGTTCGTACAGCAGGGCTTTCTTTCTTTCTTTTTT
>OZ007581.1:44362422-44419922 GCA_963931925.1 Onchidella celtica | reverse complement strand
ATGTTGCGCACGTTAAAGATACCTTGGCATTTAGAAGTCGAGAAGAGCACGGCCAGATGCCCAGGGTGAAAAAAAACAACAACGAATCTATCTATCTATCTATCTATCTATCTTCCTACCTACCTACCTACCTACCTACCTACCTACCTACCTACCTACCTACCTACCTACCTACCTACCTGCCTACCTGTGTCCGCCCGTCTGTCCGTCCGTTCGCCCGCCTGCCTGCCTGTCCATCTGTTCTATCTTCGTTGCAATATTGTAGGAATATCAAAAAGGAAATTGTACAAAATGTTCAGCGAAACGCAAAAGGAAAATATTTTCTCTCGTCTCCCGTAAAATTTTTGGCAAGGAGAACAACCGAAGATACTAACTAACAGCAGCCTGTCTTTGTGTTCCGTGTAGGGCGAAATATAGCCATTATAGAGGGAGAGGAGGGGCAGGGGGTGTGCTCGTAAAGAACAAACTCAACTACAGAATTGTACAATGGCTGTCTATGATCGGGGGGGGGGGGGGTCTGATCTGCATGGCAAATGGCACCAAAAAATATTTGTGGTTCTAATTGGTTTTTACAGACGTGTTTATGGTCGTCTTTTGGATCACTCTGTCTCACTCTCTGTCTGTCAGCCTGTCGGTTTGTCTGTCTGTCCATCTGTCTGCCTCCTTTCTTTCTCTCTTCCTCTCTCTGTCCCTCTCGGCCTGTCTCTGTCACTGTCTGTCTCTCATTCCCTCTCTTTGTCTGTCTGTCTCTCATTCTCTCCCCCCATTCCCCTTCTCTCTTTCTCTCTCTCTCTCTCTCTCTCTCTCTCTCTCTCTCTCTCGTGAGTGTGACTACTTGGCCCAAAATAGAGAGTGTCAAATTAATTATCATCCAGCAGAATAACTCACCATACGCCATGGGCTTACAAAATAATAATATGCTTCTCTCGGCACCTTCGTCGGTATTGTGCTAGTTTGTGCACTGCAGTTATTAAAATCGTTATGCTGCACCGGGGTGCGCCGTCCAACTAGCAAAAGATGGAGGCAATTGAGCTAATTATAGGTCGGTGATGCGTAGGTGAAAATGGGACTCTTAAAACGTTACCAAGAAAATCCACAGCCACAAAAAATATTTTGTTTTCTGTGTAGATCTAGTCTAGTTACTTTTCAGAAGTGTTTCCCAACACAGAACAATGGGTATCAGTTCACGTGTCGCAAATATGAAATGAAGACACGACAGCAGTCACATATTGTGCTAGGAAAAAAACAAGACGAAGACGGAATGCACTAGAATAATAGGACAGTATGTGCCACTACCAGAAATGCCCATCAGCCACCACCAACTATCAGTCAAACATAATTATCTTAACTGAATGAGTAGATTTCTTGCATATCTGGAGAAAACACTATGCCTTCGGTTCTATGAAAGAATTATTTTCTGAGGTGGACCCACAGGGCAACATGTCCTTTCTGAAAGCGGCTAAGATCTACAACTTGATTTAAAAATATTTACACGCATTTAAATTTTTTTTTTCTCAGATTTAAACAAAACAATTTTTGAGAAATTTACCAATGTCACAAAATTCATACGGAACTATTTAATTCTGTTGGTGAGATTTAGATTGTTGAAGATCTGAATCATCATCATCATCATCATCATCATCATCATCAGTTGCTCTGTCGGGAACAGATATTGACGATCATGGCTCTCCACTCGGATCTGTCATCAGCCAACCTCAAGAAGGAGTTGTTGTTGTAACGTTGCACCTCTGAATATCAAACATAAAATACCCAAACAAACCCTGAAATGTGCAAAGTGGCATTTATCGTGCCAACGCGCCATAAAACTCAAAACCTGCTGAACGATAGAAAGTTAAACAATAGAATGTAGACTAGTCAATGTTCTACATTCTTTGGTTAAATGCACCGAGCAGGCAGTAAAACATACTAACCAGTAGCCTGTAAAATTTGCTGAAATTCTGTACATAGACCGTATCAGTTCAAATGTTAACAACAAAAACAAACAAACAAAAAAATCCATAAAATTTCGCGAGCTGACGAAGTTTCACTGGAAAGAAATACTAATAAAAAAGGGTTAAGTGAACTGACCTACATAATGCCTGACGGGATGAATATAATAAAAGAATGTCACGCGGATTATAAAAGTTTACAAGTTTATAGATGTTTTATAGACGTGGTTTATTTTGTGTGACTGGAAATATTCTAAATAAGACCAGTGGTTCTCATCCTTTATTGGGCCATGCCCCCCCCACCCTTAGACTCCAAAATTTCTGTCATTGTTGACCCCTTCTCCCCCCCCCTCTCTCCGCCGCCCTCCTCTAGAGCCACCTTAATGCATTGGCACACTGGGCAGTAACTGTTGCTCGGGGGCCCTGAGGGTCTAGGGGGCCCCATGCATGTAAATTTGGATTGGTTTTTTGAAACGGGGAAAAAGGGCCGCTGTCCGAAGGGGCCCATAATTATGATCATTAGGATGTTAAAACGGCCCTGTCCCCCTCCCCCTGCTCCAATTGTTCATGCCTTGACGTGGAGGAGTGGCTTGCGTGTCCCAGTGATCCCAGGAGCTAAGCCAGCGGAGGCCTCGTGCCCCTGATAGCTTTAAGCAAGCTGGACAGGTCATGGGGGAAGGACCAGACAAGATTGAACAGACCGGCCCTCCAGGTTCGGGGGTTGGGCGTAGGGCTAACAACCCTACCCTGAAATCCTTGTTGGGTTGACCTTACTTGGAGAAACAAAAATCGTTACGGAAACAGCAACATGGAAAAACCAACGTTCTGGATGTGATGGACCTTCTGAGTACCTCGCGACTCGTATGAATGCAAGTAGTGAAAGCCGAAAGGAAACTGCTAGCAGGATGAAGGAGGAACTGAACACCGCCAAAACCAAGACCAGGATTGGATACTGGAATGTTAGAACAATGTATGAATCGGGTAAGTTAGCACAAGTAACATCAGAGATGAGGCGCTACAACCTACACATCCTGGGTGTAAGTGAGAGCAGATGGACTGGATCTGGAAGGATCAAAACATCCACTGGAGAAACCGTTCTCTACTCTGGAAGAGAGGATGACCAACATCATGAAGGAGTAGCCATCATCCTAAAGAAAGGACTGGACAAATGCTTGTTGGAGTGGAAACCAGTCAATAGCAGACTGATGAGGATGAGGATGAAAGGACGACACACAAACATCACTGTCATCCAATGTTATGCACCAACCAACGAAAACGACAACACAGACAAAGACGACTTTTATGAACAACTCCAGGGGGAAATGGACATGACGCCACGGCATGATCTCATCATTGTCATGGGAGACCTCAATGCTAAGGTAGGTAAGATGATATAAATTATGAAAGAGTAATGGGAAAACATGGAACTGGAACAAGGAATGACAATGGAGAAAGGCTTGTGGATTTTTGTGCCTTGAACAACTTAGTCATCGGAGGGACCCTTTTCACACACAGAGAAATTCACAAACTCACATGGAATTCTCCAAATGGAAGAGACAAGAACCAAATAGACCATTTGATGATCAACGGTATGTGGAGACGATCCCTTCTAGATGTGAAAGTGAAAAGAGGAGCTGACGTAGCCAGCGACCACCATCTAGTGGCAGCACTTATCAAAATTAAACTGAACAAGACCGGAATCAAGACATCAAAGCAAAGACACCTTAATATTCAGAAACTGAGAGATGCAAGTGTTAGAAATGCCTTCAACATACAAGTCAAGAACCGATTCCAGGCTCTACGAGAGTCTGATAAGAACAACCCAAATGAAAGAGGAATCGATTCAGAGTGGAAAAGAGTAACTACAGTGTACACAGAGAGCAGTGTAGCCTGCCTTGGATTTAATGAGAAAGGGAAAAGCAAGGAGTGGATCCAACAAAGAACATGGGATGTGATCGAGGAGAGGAAAGTCATGAAAAAGAAACTCCTACAAGTGAAATCGGAAAGGCTGAAAAAGAGGTACCAACATAGCTACACAGAGTTAAATAAGAAAGTGAAGAGACTAGTAAAGAAAGATAAACGAGAAGCCATGGAACAGCTAGCGGCAGATGCGGAGGAGGCAGCAGCAAGAGGAGAACAGGGTAAGCTCTACAAGATCACTAAGCGCATTTGTGGCAAGTACGGTGGAAGACCAAGTGTTCCAATCAAAGACAAGAATGGGAAACTACTGACTACAGAACGAGAACAGGATACACGCTGGACAGAGCACTTTCAGGAATTACTAAACCGGCCACCACCTGAAGATAGAATAATAATACAAGATGCTGCTGAAGACCTTGACATCAACATAGATCCACCAAAGAAGGAAGAGATAGTGGCAGCAATAAAGAGCCTAAAAAACAGCAAAGCCCCAGGAAAAGACAACTTGACTGCAGAACTGTTCAAAGCAGATCCGGATCAGTCAGCCACCATCCTTCAGCCACTGTTCACAGCTATCTGGGAAGCAGAAGCAGTACCAAAGAGCTGGAATGAAGGCAGAATAGTGAAAATACCCAAGAAAGGAGCACTCAGCGATTGCAACAACTGGCGTGGTATCACTCTCCTTTCTATACCCAGCAAAATCCTTGCCAAGATCATTGTGCAACGTATGTCAGATGCTGTGGACAAGACACTGAGAAAGGAACAGGCCGGATTCCGAAAGGGGAAAGGATGCATTGACCAGATCTTCACACTCCGAAACATCATAGAACAGTGTTCAGAATGGCAAAGGCAGCTCTATGTGAACTTCGTTGACTTCGAAAAGGCCTTCGACAGCATCCACAGAGAGAGTATATGGCGCATTCTTCGGCACTATGGGATTCCCAGCAAGCTTGTTGAACTCATCAAAAGCTTTTACAAGAACTTCAGTTGCAGTGTCGGAAACAGTGATGCATCCTTTGAAGTGAAAACTGGTGTACGGCAAGGATGTGTGATGTCAACAATTTTGTTTAACCTCGTAATCGACTGGATTATGCGGAAAACTACAGAGGATGCACCAAGAGGCATCAGATGGACACTCTTCGACAACCTAGAGGATTTGGACTTCGCGGATGACCTTGCGCTATTGTCACATAGTCACCAACACATGCAAGATAAGACGCAGAGACTACATAATTTTGGATGCAAAGTAGGCCTTCGGATAAGCCAGAAGAAGACAGAGATTATGACCCTAAATGTAGACACTCCAGCACCAGTGCAAGTAGATGACAAGAACCTCACCACGACGGACAAATTTAAATACCTTGGTAGCATTATCAGACCAGAGGGTGGCACAAAGGAGGACATCCAAAGTAGGCTGGGAAATGCAAGGGCTGTCTTTCAAAGTATGAGCAACATCTGGAAATCGACACAATACGGCATCAACACCAAGATCAGACTGTACCAAAGCTGTGTCCTATCCACACTCCTGTATGGATCAGAGTGTTGGCGAATGACAGAAGGTGACCTCGCCAAGTTGTCTTCCTTCCACACCACATGTCTTCGTAGGATTCTCCCCATCTTTTGGCCAAACAAGATTTCTAATCAGGAACTACTAAGGCGATGCAAGCAAGAAGAAATAGCCAACATCATCACGAAGAGACGATGGAGATGGCTTGGACACGTGCTGCGAAAGGAAGCAAATTCTATGACCAAAACAGCACTTCAGTGGACACCGGAGGGACGGTGCAAGCGAGGCAGACCCAAGGCAACCTGGCGGAGAACAATCGAGGCAGAGATGAAATCCTTCAATCACTCATGGGGAACTCTCGCAAAGATGGCCCAGGACAGACAGGGCTGGAGATCCTTTGTTGCTGCCCTAAGCACCAGTGGGTGCAACAGGAAATAGTAGTAGTAGTCCCCCTCCCCGCCCACCCCCTCCCCTCACATCACCACTCAACCTGGCAGGTACATTTCACCAGAAGACAAGAAGACAGATACCAAAAAACGTTTGATGTGAAGTGTTTCAAAGCCTTGTTAATGACAAAAGGCCTGTTGATTATTCATTACAAAAAAAATAAAATCATTTTTATCAAATGCACTGAAAAAAAAAAAAGGCTTTTTCTGCTCCTAAAACCCATCTACACGTGCTCCTGAACAAGTTGGTGGCTGCCCTATATTTCCCCCCCCCCCCAAAATCGTCCTTCTTTCATGTTTTCACCCCCCCCCGCCACCCTTTTTGCCCCCGCCTGGAAATCTAAATCGCCTCCCCCCGGGGTCTGATATCGCCCTCGTTGAGAACCACTACTCAAACTCAGTGCACGAGCCGACACCCCGTTTTTAATTGCCTGAACACTTTCTCTAATGAAAAGACTCTGTATCGGCGTGTTACGTTAATGGACCTAACTCAGCTGCATGACTTGGTTCATTTACTGTTGCTCTTTTCTGTCTTTTGTGACAGAGAAATAGTTAAATTATTTGGGGAAAAGTTGCATCCTTGTGTTGTTTTGTTTCCTTATTTTGTGCTCTTTTCTCGACTCATTTTTATTGGGATACTCGGCGGTTTTGATCCAGATTTTTAATGGTTCTCGGCTGTAGTATATATATATAACCTCTTTGGCTGTAGTTCAAAGTAAGACTCGTGAAATGTCGACCGTGTCGTTTATATTGTGTGTAAGAAAAAGTATTATGAAGTTGATGAAAAAATTTTTTTTTTTTTTAACTTCATTTTCATCTTGGTTCGATCGACTATTTTGGTAGTTTTGTGAGAAATTTCTTGGATTTTCATCGGCGTGATGTGATTCGTTTAAACGTGAGTTCCTCCTTTCGCTCACTCGCTCTTTCTCTCTGTCTCTCTTTCTCTCTCACACACACACTCACACACACACACAATCAAGCCCGCATATAAATATGCACACATGCACGCACCCACACATGCACGCACCCACACATGCACGCACCCACACATGCACGCACCCACACATGCACGCACCCACACATGCACGCACCCACACATACATGCAGATAGAGAAAGAAAAAATGGAAAGGGGAGCGAGAATGTGAGAGAGAGAAAGAGAGACAGAGAGAGAGGGGATGAGAGAGAGAATTATAATAAAATAGAGAGAGAAAGGGAGAGTGTTTGTGAGAAAGAGAAAGTAGATAGATAGATAGATAGATAGATAGATAGATAGATAGATAGATAGATAGATAGATAGATAGATAGATAGATAGATAGATAGATAGATAGATAGATAGATAGATAGATAGATAGATAGATAGATAGATAGATAGATAGATAGATAGATAGATAGATAGATAGATAGATAGATAGATAGATAGATAGATAGATAGATAGATAGATAGATAGATAGATAGATAGATAGATAGATAGATAGATAGATAGATAGATAGATAGATAGATAGATAGATAGATAGATAGATAGATAGATAGATAGATAGATAGATAGATAGATAGATAGATAGATAGATAGATAGATAGATAGATAGATAGATAGATAGATAGATAGATAGATAGATAGATAGATAGATAGATAGATAGATAGATAGATAGATAGATAGATAGATAGATAGATAGATAGATAGATAGATAGATAGATAGATAGATAGATAGATAGATAGATAGATAGATAGATAGATAGATAGATAGATAGATAGATAGATAGATAGATAGATAGATAGATAGATAAAGAAAGAGAGAGAGAGAGAGAGAGAGAGAGGGGAGAGAGGGAGAGAGAAAGAGAGAGAGAGAGGGGAGAGAGCGAGAGAGAGAGAGAGAGAGCGCCATACAGCGGCTTCCATTACCTGCGAATTGCTCCTGTCAGCGTTTGATGGAACTGTTGGGTTAGTGCCTAGCTGAGAAAATCAACGTCTACACTTAACCTTTTTACAGAATATATGGAAGAAATCCTAATTTCGTTTTATTGCTATTGGGTGGTTGGTGAGACAAGTCACAAACGCTGTCTCTCCCCGCATAAAAGCCATCATTAAACGGAATGGTGTTCCATAAAACACACCTGTGCTTATGGAAGACCATGCTGTACCAGTCACTTGTATTTTCTCGCTTCTCTGTTAATGGTATAGAGCAGGATTTTTCCTATTTTTTAATTGTTTCTCATGGGGACAAAGGCATTAGAGGATAATTTGCTGGAAGTTAATTGGGCCACATGACTGCTTTAGTTCTTATTGGTTCTGTTTCCATTTTCTGAAAAACTGGAGATCTTTTAGTATGTAGAAGAGGTACAGCAAATGCGCACTTTGACACTTGTTTAAAATGTGTTATGGCACTTATCAAGGTGATTCACAGTTCTGATTTATTCCAACTCCTAATCATAATACTAAAGCCGGAAACGCTTAAAGTCAAATTTCTCAGTTGTGCAAAAAGTGGAGTTGGAACAAACAGAAACTAAGATGGCGATATAGCCAAAGTACTCCAAATAGGATTTCTGTTACCAGTTTGTAGCTAGTTGGTTTCTTCACCTAACGTCACAGAAATTTGTGTTCTTACGAAATTTCGGATTGTATTTCGTCCTTCGTCGGAATTTCCAAGATCATAAATACATGAGTTTTGTTGTCCTAGTTTGAGTTTGAGTTCGAATTCGAGTTTAAGTTTTGAGAAAGCACGTGGACACGACAACGGCCACATTGTGCGAGGGAAAAGCAAAACGATAGACAGAATATGACACGTGGATAGGACAGAAGAAGACGCTACATGTAGTAGGATCGCCCACCCACCACCAGCTGGGTGAAGGAATAAAAAGTTGTTTGTCAACGTAGAAGCCCAAGACCCAAACAACTTAGATTTAGTGGTTGTAACTTTAAGATTAGCATTTGAATGCGCGAAACTTTCCAAAAACGAACCAAAAAATCCTTTGAAGAGGAAATGTTAAATAGAAAGCAAAAGTTACATGTGGCTTAAAGAGCTGTTAAAGTTTGCATGTGGCATGGCGCTATAGTTACAGAATCGTCAAACTCAGTCCGACAGACGCTGAACTTAACCCATTAAGTGTTGAATTATTCATAGTTTTTCCTTCTTGGACAACACCGTAACTCCTTATGTGTAAAAGTTATTTTTAGCCGTCTTGTTCAGAATGAAAAGGGCCAAAAAAAAATAAAAAATCTTAGATGCATAGTGACTCAGTGATGAGAGCCGATGCCTTGGATGGAAGGGGTTCCTGGTTCAAATCCCGCTGGTGGCAGGATCCAAACTGAATAACTTCTCACTGTGGTTTTAACACATGGATTCTTCAGCGCTCAAGTCTTATCTCTCATACTCTTCATGGCGCTGAAAATGAACGTTGCGTCCCCACAACACAAATTACATAAATATTGTTTTTTGTTTGTTGGTTTGTTTGTTTTTTTGCACATAATGATTATATTGCAAGTACAGTCTATTTCATATTGGAACATTGGAATCCAAGATAATTTGGATTAAAAAAACACAAAAGTGCTCAGTTTGTCTCTTTGTCTGGCTTATGATTCAATACGACTAGTAGTTCCTTGTAGTCATCACAAAATGGGAATTGATAAAGCTGGACGCGACGAGAAATCTCTATCTGTCTGTCTGTTTGTCTTTCTGTCCCTCTCTCTCTCCCCTTCTCACTCTTTCTGTCTCTCTATGTCTCACTCTGCGTCACCTCTCTCTCTCTCCCTCTCGGTCTCCTCTCTCTCTATGTCTCTGTCTCTTTCCGTCTCTCTCTCTCCCTGTCTCTCTCTCCTTTAAACTCCTTTTGTCGGGGATCTACAGACCTTCTCCACAACAAGACAGTATTTTGGCAATTAGCAAATCTCGAAGGATTCAAGATCCCACGGGTTGTTTTGAGGTCTTTATGCCAGATCTCCACCCTCAATCAAATCATTTTCACCTCAGCACAATACCAACTGCGCGGCTTTGTTGACAGGCCTCTCCTCTTCGTCTGTTCTTGATAGGCATAGGGGTATTGCACACACGAATAAACACACTCAAAGCTATTGACGGCGACTTCAAAGGTGAAAGGTAACCACGCCGAGTCTCGTGCGTCGCCCCAGGTGATCAGTTGGAGTGAATAATGACCCGTCCAGGTACAGGTGGACCAATCACAAATCAGTAACGAGGCTTAGGGGATTAAACGCTGATTGATGAGCGCCGGTCACTGAGTCATCGGATGTTGACGAGAGCGCGGCGTTCACTGAGTGGTAGGTTATTGACGCCAACTCTGAGCGCGGTAACTGTGATCAACCGCAAGGGAAAAGACCACAGTTCATTACGCTGTAAATCAACGCCCTGCATTGGAAGATAAAGCTATTTGAGAGATTTAGATAACAGTGAGTACAGTAGGGTAATTAAGTGAGAGAAAGATTTGAGTATGACCCAATTACTGTGATCATGTCGCAGAATGGATGATAATCTTCTACAACATTATCTAGTCCAGTGTTTCTCAAGGTGGGGCGTGGGACTTCAGAATAGGATGTAGGGCTTTTTTCATAGAAATTTTAATTTCATGGCGTATTTTAGTTATTTTAAAAAATCTTTCTGTATGTAGTGTATTCTGACTTTTTCTGTAGGTAGTGTATTCTGACTTTTTCTGTATGTAGTGTATTCTGGCTTTTTCTGTATGTAGTGTATTCTGACTTTTTCTGTACTATGTAAGTGTATTCTGACTTTTTCTGTACTATGTAGTGTATTCCGACTTTTTCCTGTACTATGTAGTGTATTCTGACTTTTTCTGTATGTAGTGTATTCCGACTTTTTCCTGTACTATATAGTGTATTCTGACTTTTTCTGTATGTAGTGTATTCCGATTTTTTCTGTATGTAGTGTATTCTGACTTTTTTCTGTATGTAGTGTATTCTGACTTTTTCTGTATGTAGTGTATTCTGATTTTTTCTGTATGTAGTGTATTCTGACTTTTTCTGTATGTAGTGTATTCTAACTTTTTCTGTACTATGTAGTGTATTCTGACTTTTTTTCTGTATGTAGTGTATGCTAACTTTGTCCGATCATGGTGGGGCACACTTATTTTTGTTTTGTTTGATTGAAGTGGGGCGTGGGACAAATAGGGTTGA
This sequence comes from Onchidella celtica, assembly GCA_963931925.1. NCBI lineage: Eukaryota > Metazoa > Mollusca > Gastropoda > Systellommatophora > Onchidiidae > Onchidella > Onchidella celtica. The sequence continues at coordinate 44,408,955 of OZ007581.1, read as the reverse complement.
GAAGCACTGCTGTAGAGCGTCCGTGAGATGTCTACGAATTCCCTCAAACGATTAAGTGCAGGATTTTTTCCCCCCTTTATTTTCTGATTCTGGGAGCGTCTGTCAATACAGTACTTGGAGCTTCACCACCCGTCATTGCACACTGAAATAGTTTAATTTATAATTTAATGAACTGTCTAGAAAATTATAATGAGTTTTGGTCTTTCTCTTTTTTCTCCTTTTCCATTTATCATAAAATTATCCTTCTCTGACTTCTTTTTCGTTGATTTCATCAATTTGATATTTTGTTCCTTCGTCTTCCAGCTTCCCCAGCCAGCATCTGTACGTCAATCCAACGTAGATTTATATAAGATTTCCGTAGGGTTGGTAAGATTACCGTTCCCTACATCAAACCGATTTGGACGCGATGTTGTAAGCGGGTGGATCAACGTAGCGCAAACTTGACGTCACAATGGTACGCTTGGAATTGTCCTGGAGTCTGGCTGGGTCTTCAACCTCTACTTTTGTTTGCTTTGTTTTTTTTAACTTCTTGTTCTTTGTCCCCCCCCCCCCCCCCCACACGTCCTCCTCGATTTTGCTCCTTGTCGGCTGATTTCCCAAGATGATGAAACAAGGAGAGACTGCAGCACCGGCCCCGTTGTATTTTCAAAAAGAATTCACAATTTCTACAACTGATCGGTTCGTCCAAATCACGTGACGTTAAAATAACAACAAGAGTAAACACTTATGGGTGGAACTAGTCGGTGGCTGACAATACACACGTTTAGCGCCTTCACCCGTTACTGTCAATAGTTCAATGTTTATCTACAGACTTTTTTTATTTTGGGCGAAGAATGTTTTAGAGTGCACGGACAGGTGATGAAACCCGAATGTTGACAGCTGATGATTCCAGAACCAGATGAAAAAAAAAAAATAATGAAATAGGCCTGAATCTGGTCCCTTTAACCCTCTAGTGCCAAGCAATTGATTGCCTTGTTAGAAAAATTTCAAACATACAAACAGCCAAGTCAAGATAAGCAAATTTTACAAGAGGAACAAAAAGTGACAGATAACACAAAAGGGAAATGTACTTAGTTGCTTTGATCACATGTCTATTTGAATGTTTCTATTGAATTATGGTAAGAGCTATTTTTACAGATGATGCGGGGTTCCAATCTTCATAAATTGGTACTATAAAAAAAAAAAAGAACTTTTCGGACTTGGCTAGTTTGCGCCCGACACCATCGATATCTGTTTTATCACCAAAATCTATTTGTTAATGATACATTAGAAAATGCTCCAAAAATCAGACTTTGGGCACCTGATGACATGTTTCAAATATGGGACACTGGGCACATGAGGGTTAAGACTAGTCGCGCACCGAGTCAAGACTGTTTTGTCTCGACAGTTTTAGCATGAGATGATTGTGCACTGTGGAGTGAAAGGGGACCTGACGCACTGGTGAGACTGAAATAAGATTGTCTCGTTAGTTGATTCAAAGGAGGCTAAAATCTGTGTCAAAAAACCGCCGTGTTTAGGTCTTTATTTTAGGAGGTTCTCTGCCCTTGGCCTTTACACCTCACCTTTTTATTTTTTTTTATTTTCATGTTTTATTTTTTTTTATTGTGGTAGGAATTCGTTATTATTTTTGTTTTAGAATTTTTCCCGGGCACCGGCCTTGTACAGCCTGCTGTTCACGATTTCCAACTTCCAAGGTATCTTTAGCGTGCTCAACGTGCACACGGGTCCTCCGAATTTTTCGTTCTTATCCGAGAAGACTAGGTGCTCGGTCCTACCTACCATAGGAGCAGGGGCAGGAAATGTGGGGAAAATCCCCAAACCGGGATTTGAACCCGGTGACTTCGGCATGAGAGGCGAGCACCTTGCCTCTAGACCACCTTGTCCCCGTCTGTCTCGCTAGTTGGTTCGAGGGAAACTGAAATCTGTTTCTAAACCGGCATCAAACAGAGTTGGCACCTTTCACCTAGGCATTGTCCAGCCACTGCAGGATGTAGCCCTCCCTCCCTCCCTCCCTCCGACAATGTTTTCCATTCTCTTCTGTCGTGTTTTCATCATCCATGCTGTTCCTCTTCTCTTTGTAATGTCGTCTTTCCATCTTCTTACATAGATCTTTCTAAAGTCTTTTTGAACTATACTGTATACTAATTTTGTCCGAGCGCACATTTTCTTTTTTTTCAAAATTAAAGTGGGGCGTGGGACAAAAACGTTTGAGAAACAATTGCCCAGATAATGTGTTATGTCATAGGACCAAAGAATACTTTCCAGCGTGCGCCACGTTTGTCGTGATTTAGTACCCATTGCACTCCCACAAAACAAGGTATTTAAATCCTACCAAGTGCATACAAACAGTGTAATATCCCACCTAACTTAAAACTTTTTTACCACGTTCGCACCTCATAACTTTGTAGATTAAGCCAACGACTACAATACACAGGGAGCTGGTACAACTTTCGCAACGGCGTCAAGGAATATAAAACATGTTTCACAATTTGATAAACATCAAAGGGCGGCAGTTTTCCTTTGAACATTCACCTGGGTCTGTACTCGGAGCGGCGGCTGATCAAAGGATTAAAGTATTTCACCTAATCCCCCCGATTGACACATTTTTCCTAACGACCCGTCCCGTGAAAATCAAGACAATGGACTGTGTACATTCCAGTGCATCTTACAATAAGCCCCGCATTGAGAACTGTCTTGTTTTTATCCAGCACTGTCGCGGGGTCTTTCTGTTACAGATCTATTTGTTATTGTCGCTTTTCACGCCTCACTAGTTTTCTTCGTTATCACAACAAACAAACAGGACAGGGGAGGGACCGATCATAAAGCACCTGAGCTCAGATATCGGCCATCTTTTTTTTTTTTTAATCCTGCCCTCTGTGCACGTCTCGTCATACATTTGTTTCAGTTTCACCCTCCTCCTCCCCCCCCCCCCCTTTTTTTTTTAACCTCCATTACGTCCCCCTCCCCCCCGCTTCTGTGCAACCGCACGGCCATTAATATAGTGATTGCCTCAGTAAATTTATTTGGTTAGAAGCTTTGAAATTTGATATTTGATTTTGCTTTCTCCTCCTCCCCCTCCAAGCCCTCCAGCCCCCTCCCCCAAGCCCTCCAGCCCCCTCCCCCAAGCCCTCCAGCCCCCTCCCCCAAGCCCTCCAGCCCCCCCCCCCCATCCCTCATACCATGAAACTCTCAGATCGCTCTTGATGCTGCTTTACGTTTTAGAACATCTAGATCTACATAATTAGGCGTTTAGGAATTCTTTGGTTAAAATTAATGAGGGGGGAAAGGGGAATGAGGAGGGGTGGGAGTGGGGAGAGGCTGATTTGCCTGTATTTTACATCTTTGTTAAGTTCGTTAACTTTTTTTGCTTTCCCTTTTCACTGTCCGCCTTAAAAAAAAAATTTTTGCTTTGTGTTTTGTCCGAATTGTCGCCACTGTTTTGCCCGAATTTATGTGTGTGTGTGTGTGTGGGGGGGAGGGGGGTGTAACTGCCTTCCCCCAAACCCCCAGGCTGGCACACCCCATGAAGGTCAAGACTATCATAATTACCAACATTTCGTGTGTGTGTGTGTGTGTGTGTGTTGGGGAGGGGGGGGTGAGGGATAAAGGAGAAGCCAAGCGTATGAGAAGCTTGCATGGGAGAAAATGTGTCCAAAATCGCCAAAATTGACATTGCGCACTTCATGGATGACCCCTGAGGTGGGAAAGATGCGTCTCGCGCTAGCACGTGGTTTAGGATGCTCGCCCGAGGCCTCGCGGATTGGCCGCCTATCACAGCCATCTGATTGGTCCATTGTTCACTATTGTCATCTCACAAGCAAACAAAAACACTCTATAATACAAACATGACTGTAGTGTATTATGAAACGTGTGGCGGGTGGCTTTTATGATTACTCGTGAATAAGTCAATGATTGTCTGTGGTTTATGGGTACACGGCCGTGACGCGGAGAAAGACGGTATGTACCAGTGTAAGTTAAATTCAGTTTTTTAAATTATTATTTTAATAAAATGAAATGGGCTCTCTCTCTCGATCTCTTTCTTTCTTTCATTTTCTCTCTCTCTCTTTGTCTCTCTCTCTCTCTCTCTTTGTCTCTCTCTTTCTCCCACTCTCTCTTCTCTCTTTCCCTCGCTCTTTCTTTCTTTCATTTTCTCCCTCTCTCTCTTTCTCTTTCTTCCACTCGCTCTTCTCTCTCTCCCTCACTCTTTCTCTTTCTTCCACTCTCTCTTCTCTCTCTCCCTCACTCTTTCTCTTTCTTAAAAAAAAAAAGAAAAGAAAAAGAAGAACTGTGGGGTCGCAGCAGAGGTTGGCACAAAGTTAAACTACAACTACAAAAACAACAACCAAAAAGTCTTCCATTTTATAGAAAAAAATTCTTCCGGAATGTCTAGAATAGTTTTTATTGTTATTGTTGTTAGTTCCAAACGCGGGACTTTATGAACTGCACATTTTTTTCTTTTTTTTGGTTCTTTCTTTCTTTGCCACATTTTAACACTGCCTTTCTATCTGGGGGTATTAGTTTTGCATGACAGATAATTTGTTTTCTGTCACCAGACAACTGAAATCCAGGAAAGAACAGAACGGAGGACAACGCGAGTTTTTTCTTTCCTCGTCTCCTGTACAATTCTATATGTGGCAGATACGTTTGTTTTCTCATAGGGTCTTGTCCGAGGAACGCCTCGGTCGTGAGAACGCCTCGGTCTTGTCCCATAGCCCGTCGGTGTACTTTTCTCTAATTTTGCCTGTGAATCAGGCACGCAAACCTTGCTAAGAAGATGGCAACAAAACTATGAAGACATCACGCAAATACGATAGGCCTTTTGTCGGAGAATTATCATTGTCCAAGCGTCCATTGATAAAGGACAGTAGGGAACAGAAGATTAAAGCGCCGCTGTGGATAGGCCACCCCCCGTTTCTCTAGTCACACGCTAGCCAAAACCGATTTGACCGGTGTCCAGCCAGCATTAAAATCGTTCACCAAACGAGGGAGCGAGCGAGGGCTCCATCTCATTTCAGTTTATAGACACGTTAGCGAGAGTGAAATCACCACCCCTGAACGAAGTGTCATTACGCCCACCAATTTGTGCTGGGATAGAAAGCTAAAGTTTATTGCTTTCCTAATGCTTGTCAAGTCATTCAGATCTTTGGATGAGTTAAAGGAATCACATAGTGGACGTGACGCGGGAGGTAACACATTACATTGTTCGGGTAAGTGGACTTTCGATTGCTATTAGAGAGACGGAGTGTCCAAAGTTACGGTTTTATTTGCGTGGGTTACACAAGAGTCTTCGGATTTCTCATCCTTTTCATTGCTAAGAAAAGCTAACGCTTTTCGGCTACATTATTTCGCGGGATCTGTTATGGTGACATTTAGTGGGTTTTTCAGTATTTATTAATTGTCAGAGGTTTGATTAATTTAATTTGTGAGTGGATCTGGCGAAATCGGCGAGAGGCCAAATTCCTGAGAAAACCGCTCTAATTTCCATTGTGTATGGAGATTGAGATTTGCAATCAGTTAAGCCATTTTGTTTGAAATCGTCTTAGAAATACATCATGCGTTTTATTGTGATTTGTTAAAGAGGGATAAACATTTTACCTTAAGCTGGATTTCGCCAGATCCACAGATCCGCCACATTTGTTGTGTATTATGTGATTGGCTGGTGGAATTGTAAAGGAAAGATGTTTAGGACTGTTCAGATCCTTAAATGTGAGATATTTCATACTTTTATGTGGTGTATTAGGGATATAGTTGCCTGGTGGGCTCGTAAATCAATGCTTATTATATGGGGGGGGGGGGGAGAGAAGAGAAGAGAGAGAGAGAGAGAGAGAGAGAGAAAGGGAGGGGGAGAAAAAGAAAAAGAGGGAAAGAAAGAGAAGGCAGAGAGAGAGAAAAGAAAGAAAGAGAGAGAGAGAGAAAGAGAGAGAGAGAGAGAGAGAGAGAGAGAGAGAGTAAAACTGTTGCTAGATGCCATCTCTTTAGAACTGACAGAATTGTCACATGTTATATAGGATTATGAGGTTTTCAAACACCCGAAGCACGTTATAGTGCGTGTCTAGTACAGTAATAATTGTCTTCACCGGTCGGCTAGAGCTATCTAGATCTATATGAAACACTACAATTCTCTAACAGCGGCTTCCAATTACCTGGAAGTAGACCTGACGCCCTTGAAATATAGCTTCATGAAAGTGTTGATTTTTATTTTTTTTTATTTTCGGAAAATGTAGTTTTGTTTTGAATATTACCACCCCGAGCAATACTAGTTAGACGTTGAATCATACTTTTTAATGGCCATGCGACAAATACCATGAATCATACAACAAAACGGAAAGAGAAGAAAAAGACCTATAATTGAGAAGTGTCCATTCTTACAATCTGTTTTGGTTTTTGGCTAGGTTGGGTTCTTTTTGTGTGTGTGCAAATATTAACGTAAATTTAATGTTCAAATTGTTATGTTTTTTTTTTTGGTATAAAATAGTGCGATTTTAAGCTTCGGGAGGAAGTGTTTTTTGTTAGCTGGGTGCAGCTGGGTTCGTCTGTTTGGCTATGGCGGATCTACGAATGAAACTAATTAAGCTTTAAGCTTCAGGGCCCTTAATCCCGGACTGGCCCTCGGGAGAAATCTTTCATGAGCGACCCTGTTGTTGCTGGTCGCAAAGACGCCCCCATAAAAGTTCAAGCATCAGGGTCCCAAAAATGTAGATAAGCCATTGCTGCTTGAATATTTTTTGCCAACTTAGATCTTGTTTGTCCCATCTCCATTTTCTGAAAAACTGGATTTGGGTATGTAGAAGAGGGATAACATGCACACGATGACACTTGTTTAAAATGCGTTGTGGCACTTATCAAGCTGTTTCACAGTTCTGACTTTCTCTCTCTTTATTATCATAGTATAAAGGCCGTAAGGCCTCCAATGTAATCATGAAAGGCTTTTTAACCGCCGAGCCTTAAATTCTTCAAAATATCGTATTACGCATGGAAAGACGTAAAGGTGTGCGTGGACATAATTATTTTAGAAGATCTTGAAGTTCGCTATATTTTTAATACTTTCGTTGATTTTGAGCCACAACTGAATTGAACAGAAGAAAGTGTTCCGACATTATTTTTGAACCGCAAAAAAGACGAATTTCCTTCCAGTAGAATTAAAAAGGAAATTTCGTTCTGCGCCTGGGATTTACACATTGTGGGGGACCCTAGTTCTTGTAACACTAAAGCCGCAAACGGTTAACGTCGAATTTCTCAGTTGTGCAAAAAGTGGAGTTGGAAAAACAAGAACTAATGTCACTCATATTATACCATAATTTTTTTCTTTTTGAATTTTTTTTTCAGATTTTTTGTCTTTTCTATTCCGGTAACATTTACCACATTTGAGTGATGTTTTCGTTTAAACAAAAAATGTATTAATGAAATAAAGAAATAAAAACCTACTTGATTCAGTTATAGTTTGTAACACTTATAGCTATAAATTCAACTGCACCCCAGCAGGGGGCTCAAGTAGAAAGTGGGTTTGAAGCTTAAGCTTCGGGGTCCCTAATCCCGGAGGAACCTTGAAGGAACTTTTCTTAATCAGTGAATTTTGGCTGTTGCCCTATGTTGCAGGTTGGGAAAGGACCCCATAACAGTTCAAGCTTCAGGGTTCCAAACATGTAGGTCTTCCACAGTGACTGCTGTTTGGACATTTTTATCATGTGTGCGCGATACCTACCGTAATCTTTATTTTATGTGCTAGGGTGAACGTGTATCTATGTTAGCTCAACAGATCCCCCACGAAGGGATTTGTGTACACACATAGCGAGAGGTTATGACGAGTTCATAAATCGTAGATAACCATTGACACTATGATAATTTGATAGGAATTATTTTGTCGCCTAGATAAGACAGAACGGTAGGGGCGAACTTTGTCTCCGCAAGGGGTCTTCCATGAACTACATACCCGGCCAACATTCCTGCTTGCAGGCGGTTTGTGTATACCCTGGTAGGGTCCCTTTCCGTCCTGCTATATTCTGTATGTCACCTTGCTTCTTCCTAGCACAATGTAATTGTTATGTGTCGACGTGTTTTCTAGAATTCTCCAACCTCAAACTCAGACATCCGTACGTCAAATCGGTGGAGACTTGTGTAGAATTTCTGTAAGGTTGGTAGAATTACCGTCGGGGCGGATTTGCCCACATCAAACGGGTGGTGGTAGACGCTTCTGATGGAGTCTCTGTCTGTGATGTCATACTGTTACATTCTGTCTATCCGCCATGCGCCTAGCACAAGGTGACCGTTATCATGTCGGTAAGCTTTCTCCAAACTCAAAACTGAATCGCAGACCCACATCAAATCGACGGCGGCAGGATGTCGTAACCAGCGGACTTACGGCGGGCCCATGCCATACCTGCATAATGATATATTGACAAAGAAAAGATAAACGAGAGAGAAAGCGAGACAGTGAGAGAAGGGACAGAGAGAGAGAGAGAGAGAAAGCTGCAGAGAGAGAGAGAGAAAGAGAAAGAGAAAGAAGGAAAGAAAGGAGAGAGAAAGAGAGAGAGAGAGAGAGGGAGAAAGAGAAAGCTACAGAGAGCGACAGAGAGAGAGAAAGCTACAGAGAGAGAAAGAGAGAGAAAGAGAAAGAAAAAACGAAAGAGAGAGAGAAAGAAAGAGAGAGAGAAAGAAAGAAAGAAAGAATGAGAGAGAGAGAGAGAGAGAGAGAGAGAGAGAGAGAGAGAGAGAGAGAGAGAGAGAGAGAGAGAGAGCCAAAACAAGAACACGGACTTCTGTAAGGAAAACAGATCAGAAGTTGAGACATTTATTCCCTGGAGATAGCAACTTCTGGTCTATGCAAGTTCACGTCTTGTCAACAATTGTGCCAGGGTCAGTCTACTTGTATTCCACCCCTGCAGACATTCAATAGATAAGAAAAGTTTACCTACCGCCACACGGGTAGGAAGTCACAGCAGTACGGTATAATATCTCGCTATCTATTTCTCTTTATCTTCCCCAGATAGCCTAGTCTTGCACGCAAGTTATACAGTATGGATACGGGCAGTTCCTGTGTTCTGTGTCGACACTGAATCAACTGGCAGTGAAAGCTGAACGTCTTCTTCACGTCCTTATCCCTGTACTCCATCATCCAGATATCATTCTTTCTTTAACCCTGTCGTTTCCAGACAGAAATTATTACTGTGTCTTGCCAGTTTTTGAGCTGTGAGTGGACTCGTAATCTGTAAACCTGTTTGAAGCTGTCCTGGAAAGTTCGTCAAAGTACAGATTTGCACTTCTGGAAAACTGATTTCATCGCCACCGGAAGCACAGCCTTGAACAGTAAAAAAATTCAGTTGGCTATTGTCAGAAAGTGTTAATATGAACAGTTTTGGAGCTGTGAGTAATCTCGTAATCTATAAATCTGTTATTTCTTACCTTATATTAACCTGGACACAACGACAGAGTGTCGATCTGCACTCTTGGAAAGCTGATCTCTTAGTCTCCGGAAATGCAGTGTTGAAAAATGTAAAAATAAATTAAGTTGGCTATCGACGACAAAAGGGTGAATGTTACATTTATCAAAAAGTCGGCGTGTTTACAGTGCCTGGTGATATCAGTATTGAGGGCAAGGCGGCATTCAGGAATGTAACGTGTGTGTAAACAGAACGATGTCATATCAATTCTGGTGAAAAGTCACATCACTGGCAAAAAAGCGACAGTTCGGGTGACACATACCCTCGTTCTACCTTCGATCGTCCGCTCTACTCGGGTCTGAGACTTTCAAAAACGAGTTGTCAAGTAGATAGCAACATAATGGCAAAGTCTGATAAGAATGTTATCTGAAGAAAAAAAAAAAGCCCTTTCACTGGTTACATAACGGAATGTATTGGGAGAAATCATAACTTTCTTTGCAAGAAGTGTGCACGGGTAAGATTTTAGATTTACTCGTGGTAGCGCCTGGGTCTTCGTGAAGTGCAGAGGGAAATTATACAAAAGTATGAACTGACCCATTTTTACGAATTTATTTAATGAAATTCTTGGATGGAAAGTAGAGACGAAACCTTTGAGTGATGTTTGAATACTCTCTTCAATATCACAACCATCCAAGTTTTCAGTAGTGGAATTCCGTGAACGGGACTATAGGAAGGTAACATCTTCAGTGTGTACCACAATTTAGGAAGGTGACGCGTTCAGAGTGTTTAACCACAGATAGGAAAGTAACATCTTCAGAAGGTTTAGCTACAATTTAGAAAGTAACTTCTTCACTGTGTTGAGCTACAGTTCAGAGGGTAGCTATCGGCTTTTAAGTCCTCATTGGAAACATACTGGTTTCTTTTTTCTCTTGGCCTCCATCACTAGGATTATCGTAATTATTATTCAGAGAGACGTCGACGTGACGGAAGAACAGAGGAATGGTTAAAGAGAGAAAAAGGACAAAAACAGATGGATAGAAAGAAAGGAAAAAGGAGAGAGGAGGAACACAGTATAAAACATTATGGAAATGATATCAAATCGGCAAGAAGGGAAGCTTTGACATTTTCTACTGGCATGGAGTTCGATCAGGTATGTATAGTATATAACACCGAAGATTAGCAACATTGTATGGGCATTGGCATGTGTGTGAATTGGAGTATTTCCACGGATTCTCCTAAACCAAAAAAATCACAATTTTAGTACGTGCACAGCATTACAGAAGTAGCTTAAAAGCATTTGACGAGATTTTAGGGGGAATTAATTAGCATACGCAAAAATTCGAAGAAGGGCGTAACTGGTCTGTCCTGCAAGTGGGCGTCAATGGCTTACTCAAGCTTTAGTGTAAATAGGGATATATAAAAAATCGCCAACACCCCGGATCTATCTATCTATCTATCTATCTATCTATCTATCTATCTATCTATCTATCTATCTATCTATCTATCTATCTATCTATCTATCTATCTATCTATCTATCTATCTATCTATCTATCTATCTATCTACCTACCTATCTATCTATCTATCTATCTATCTGTCCATCCATTCGTCCATCTATCTATCTATCTATCTATCTATCTATCTATCTATCTATCTATCTATCTATCTATCTATCTATCTATCTATCTATCTATCTATCTATCTATCTATCTATCTATCTATCTGTCCATCCATTCGTCCATCTATCTATCTATCTATCTATCTATCTATCTATCTATCTATCTATCTATCTCTATCTATCTATCTATCTATCTATCTATCTATCTATCTATCTATCTATCTATCTATCTATCTATCTATCTATCTATCTATCTGTCCATCCATTAGTCCATCCATTAGTCCATCTATCTATCTATCTATCTACCTATCTATCTATCTATCTATCTATCTATCTATCTATCTATCTATCTATCTATCTATCTATCTATCTATCTTTCTATCTATCTGTCTGTCTGTCTGTCTGTCTGTCTGTCTGTCTGTCTATTTTGTCTATCTATTTATCCTTCTGTCTGTCTGTCTGTCTGTCTATCGGCCGTCGGTCTATCCATCGATTTGGCTGTCTGTTGTTTCTGTCTGTCTGCCCCCCGATTGTCTGTATCTATCTAAAGTCTTTCCACAAGTCTGTCTTCCTACCTATTGACATACCTTGATACGGCTAATTAAGACACTTTGCGGTCGTCAAAACAGAGAATTCCTCGCTGAATTTCGAGAAATTTTTCCAGAATTAATTTTTAAGAAACATGTCTTTTTTTTTTTTTTTTGGTGTAAGAATAATAATTAAGTTCAGAATATTATGCTTTGTATACTTGAAAGGGTTGTACACTGACCAGTTTTCAAAGTTAAGACATTCCCCAAATACATGTGGTAAAGAGCTTGGTAAAAATACTCGCCAAAGCTCAGACCCTGTTACAACAAAAGGATGATGGCCTTTTACTTTCAAACAATCATCTTGGACTCGCGATCAAAGAGACAGGGGGAGACTAAAGAATGCTGCTGCTCTATTGAAGTACTTGTGTCCCATGAAAGTATGTTGAGTGCCACAACAGACAAGTGGGACAAGGTGGTCTAGAGGCAAGGTGCTCGCCTCTCATGCCAAGGGTCCCGGGTTCTAAACCCGGGCAGTGCAGGCATGTTGGAAAGTGGATTTTTCTCATATTTTCAAGTCCCTGGTCCTATTGGGGGGTAGGATCGAGTAGTTCTTGGAACAAGAAATAATAAAACAAGTAAAGTGAGGTGTAAATGCCAAGGGCAGCGAAACCTCCTAAAAATAAAGACCTCAAACAAGTATGTTGAGTGTGTGATTACCGCTCTTTGAAGTCAGCTCTTCTGAGAGCCTTTCGTGGTGGTAGATGCTTAATGGGAAGTTTGCGATGAGAGATTGGCTGTATTAGGGTTTTAGAATTATCAGTTGATTCAGCGTGGGGTACCTCTTTGTGGTATCCTTTATCTTATTAACGAAAGTACATGACCGTATCAGTTTTGTGTATACAGACAGCTGCGCGTGTGCATTCAGATAGGCTCTACACATCTCGTTGCTCTAACGGCATCAATACATAAAAGGTGTCATAACTCAAGAACAGGCGTATTAGAGGACACGTTGGTGTAGAGACACGGTGCTCGCCTCATACTAAAATTCTAAAAAACTGATTCCTGCCACAAAAACACACAGAAAGAGAAACAAGAACAGAGAGGTGTAAGTGGCAAGAGCAGCGAATCTCCCGAAATAAAGACCTAACACACAATATAACAGGTTTATTACTTGAAGTTACAGGGTATGGGATCTTGGCACACATAATGTCTTGTTCAGTCAAAATTGGGCAAAAAGAAAAAGTTGTATGTTGCGAAGCCCTGCGTGAGAAATAAACCCCAAACGGTACAAAGTAAACTAAAGAGAAGACAGAAAATACCCAAAATTTCGGCTTTCGCCTTTTTCAAGTGAAAAAAAAAATCGAACAATAAAAGATTTCAACAGGAAATGTATAGAATCGAAGCGAAACAGGTTACTTATCTGCGAGTTCTTGCTTCGTTAGCAGCACCGAAGCACGTCCGTCTGCCAAAAGTTTTTCTGTGGTTTTTATGATATTTCGTCATAATGTCTTGTTGAGGCGAATTGTGGAAGGCGAAAACGATCTTGTGTATCTCTCTCTGTTTGCTTTCCTGAGTATTCATCTGTTGCTCCTGGATGATCTAGAAATTTGATGAAACAGGGGATGGTGACTGTCATTTAAAAGGGATATAAATTTCTTTCACACAAGCATTTGAGTACAGATGGTCAGAACTGAAAAATTCCCTGTCTTTCACGTTGTAATAATAATAATGCTCATGTGGAATAGTAATGTGTTCTGCGTTCTTGAAGTGTTAGTGAAAGGTATAAAAAACAAAAGAAACCAACCCCAAAAATTGCATGGAGTAAAACTTGGGTGTGGCAAGTATTTTATGGGCTGTTTCTTACACGGTCTTCGATTTGGTTCGAGACCAGAGTTAACCATTTGCTTGAATTGGAGAAGACATAGTTCTGTCTGTCTGTCTTCCTGTCTGTCTGTTGTCTGTATGTTTGTCTGTCTGCCTATCTGTCTATCGGTCCGCCCATCCATCCATCGATCAGTTTGTTCGTCCGTCCCTGCCTGGCTGCTTGTATACTCATCCATCCATCCAGCCATCCAGCCATCCAGCCATCCAGAATGAAAGAGAGAAAGAAAAACGGACAATGGAAGAGGGAGAGGAAAGAAGAGAGAAAAGCATTATAAAGCCAGGGGACACGGAAAGAACACAGAGATAGAATCCACTTGAAGCAAAAGCACTCGGTATCTGACGACTATCTCTGACTGGTTGTTTCAAGCCCCATGAACAAACATGACTCGTCTCCAGCTTTTGTTATTGCCTTTGTTTGAATTAGCGGGTCATTGCAGTTTGTTACACTTCTCCCGTTGCTCTCCGTTGGACTCGGCAAAGATGGGGGGACTTTGAAAGTAGCCGAAAACCTGAAGACGAGTCGTAATCCCAGACAGTTTAACCTGGACAATGCAGGAGATTGACAGAGGGCTTTGAACTTCTGAGACAGGTGGAAAAGGAATGGAAAAAAATAAAAAAATAAAATGTGGGATTGGGTTTGCTGAGGGGCGTCATTGGAGTCGGGAGTCAGCCATGAGAATTTTGTCTTCGCTGTGACCGTCTGTTCCGCCAGTCGTTTACTGTGTGTCCAGGTTCAACTTTTTTTGTGGGATATCTTAAGAGATTATTAAGGATTATTAGAATTTATTTTATTTTCTTTCTTCGTTTTTTTTTTTTTAGCAAGCCTTTATTTACAAGGCATACCTTGAAACTAACTCCAGGTTTCAGATTTATATTTTTCTAACTTTGATATGTAAAATCGGAATAGGATGCATAAATGTCGCCTATCCTAATACCGAAACAGCTTCTGATTGGTCAATGAAACATGCCTCGAAAGTAACGCTGGCGTTAGTTGGAATTTATTGTGTAGTTTTCTACTGGTCTATCCTTAGTGCTGGATAAAAGCAATCATCTTGAGGGTCACATACTGTGACCCCAAATATCAAAGTCCATGACAGTCTTCTGGAAGGTGTCGGAGAACTTCACCTATCTTGGCAGTACACTGTCTTCCACGGCTCGTGTTGATACTGAAATTCCCTCAAGAATCAGCAAAGCCAGCTCTGCATTTGGCAGGCTTCGAAAGAGAGTGTGGGATGTTGCCGGCATTCGCACAGACACTAAGCTGAAAGTGTACAATGCTGTGGTCCTTCCCACCCTACTCTATGGGGCTGAAACCTGGACAGTGTACCAATCGCATGCCAGAAAACTAAATCACTTTCATCTGGCCTGCCTTAGAAAGATCCTAAGGATCAAATGGCAGGATAAAATTCCAGACACTGAGGTCCTCAATCGTGCCAAGGAATTGAGCATCTTCTGCCACCTGAAAAAAATTCAGCTACGTTGGGCAGGACATGTTGTCAGAATGCCCGACTCCAGACTCCCTAAGCAAATCTTCTTCTCTGAGCTCTCCAATGGAACGAGGAATGTTGGGGCCCCAAAGAGACGTTACAAAGACACTCTCAAGCAATCACTGAAGGCCTTGGCCATTGATGTGAGTGAGTGGGAAAAGCTCTCGCTTGACCGTGCAAATTGGAGGGCGGCCCTTACCAGAGGCAGCAAAGCATGGGAAGCTGACAGAGTCCAGCAGGCTATCAAAAAAAGAGAACGGCGCAAGAAAAGGCCCAGTGGTACTGAACCAACGGAGCACTCTTGTCACTTATGCGGAAGGGTCTTCAGGGCAAAAATAGGACTTATCAGTCACATGAGAAGCCATAAGTCATGAAAGAACAGTCTTTCCATTCTGTCCTCTGTGTCCTTTAGTTCTCTTTATTGTCCATGTGTTGAAATTCTCAACAATTTCTGTTCTTTATTCCTCTGGTGTTGTTAAGGTCATCATCATACCTGATGGACGAACTATTATCCTTAGTGCTGGTGGGTTTAGGCGTAATACAACCCCCCCCCCCACCCCACCCCTTTCCAACACACACTATTTGGAAAAAAATGTACAGTTTATAGTTAGAATTTTACACCATTTGCACTGCTGTCAGGCAGACCATGCCAGTCTGAAGACACATTGTTACTGGATACCTTGTCAGGCGTACCAAGACTGAGTGCCTTCAAAACACCGCCAGATATTACCTGTGGCCCAATGGTTCGAGCAAGCATTTTGACCCAGGAGCGGAATGCCCCAGGTTCGAATCCTCTTTGGAGGTGGAGCAAGCACCATTGCAAGTAATTAATATCTCTCGGTGTTTTGAAGTCACTCACTTTTCGTAAGCCTGGCGGAGTCCCATAGCCTCGTGGGTGGTTGGTGGCCGCTTTTGGTAGGGTCTACATCCGTCCTATCATTCTGTTAAATTCTGTAGATCGTCTTGCTTATTCTTAACACAGCGTAACCGTTATAGTGTCGACGTGGTTTCTCCAAATTTAAACTCAAACTCAGTCCCATTGCCTCAAACCTGGCAACATACAAGGCAGCCCCTCTCTCTCTCTCTCTATCTCCCTTTCTCTCTCTATCTTCCTTTCTCTCTCTCTATTTCTTTCTTTCTCTATTTCTCTTTCTTTCTTTCTCTCCCTCTCTTTCTTTCTTTCTCTCTATCTCTCTATTTCCCTTTCTCTCTTTATTTATTTATTTCTCTATCTCCCTTTCTCTCTCTCTCTTTATTTCTTTCTCTCTCTCTCTCCCCTTCTCTCTCTCTATCCCCCTTTCTCTCTCTCTCTTTCTTTCTCTCTCTATCTAACTTTCTCTCTCTCTCTCTTTCTTTCTCTCTCTCCTTTCTTTCTTTCTCTCTCTCTCTCTATTTCTTTCTTTCTCTCTCTCTCTCTCTCTCTATTTCTTTCTTTCTCTCTCTCTCTCTCTTTCTTTCTTTCTCTCTCTCTCTCTCTCTTTCTTTCTTTCTCTCTCTCAATCTCCCTTTCCCCCTCTCTCTCTATTTCTTTCTTTCTCTCTATCTCTCTCCCTTTCTCTCTCTCTTTCTTTTTTTTCTCTCTTTCTCTTTCTCTGTGTGTGAATGTGTTTTCCCCAGTCGCCAGGATTTGTGAACATAGCACTTGTTTTCCAGGTGCTGGAATTTGATTCGTGTTGACGACGGCCTGGAAAAATCGTGGGAAGAAGGGAGGACTACTCTCAGGTCTCAGTGTAGGAGGAAGGTGTAACACAACTTGTAGGGTGTCAAGCATGCCAGATACAATGTATCTCAAGTTTTGAAAAAAGTCGTTACGATACTTTACCATACGACCCTCGATATATACTGTCACAAAGCGCAGGTGCAGACAATGGTACTGCAAATGCGGTTTGCAACCTTGGGATGTTCCGGCCTATGAGTGACTATAATACACCAATGGAAACAAGTGCTTTACAGTTATACACACAATAAATTTATTGGGACACGTGGGATGGGGACTTAATTAATGTTGGTAAAATAGTCTAAATAACGTGTCAGAAGAGATGGACAAATATTTCATACAGATATTATGACAATGATTAAATTCAAAAGATAATGCGTTTAACAACAGCTAAGATAATTACCCTGAAAGAAAAGGTTTCAGGGGAAGCCTCTTGTGTCTTACAACTGTTTTCTCTGGTTCAAGGGCTTTCACGGCTTATCTTGTCCTATGCACTGTTTGCTTTTTACATTCTTTTTTATCTCCTGTGCCAAGTGGAATCCGCCAAGTCCTGTGTCAATAGTCAATGATTGTGGAAAACTGGGCCTGCCATTTTTTTTCTCTTGTCAGTCTTAGGGTTAAAAACTAAACACTCGCTGTCATTCCTAGCAAACGCTTTTTCTGTCCTCTCTGCTGGCCGCAGTGCCGAAACTCATTGACTTTTTTAAGTATTGTCTGCTTTTAAACTGTTTGTCTGTCCCATTATATACCTTGTAAGATTCCAAGCGAATCAGGACATTTTTTTACCCGGTTTGAGTCATATCTATTTATGTAATTCTCCACCTTTGAACCCAAAACGGCTTTTTTATTAGGGCATCTACAGTAACCAAAATTAATGTTGCGTGTAGGTTTCAGATACCTTGGACGGCGCACCGAAGTTTCGATTTTTAAAAATTGATTTTGTTTTTCTATTATTATTATTATTATTTTTTTTTTGGTTTGCTTTGTGTCGCTGACTGCTCGACTCCGATTTCTCGTAACGAGAACACTTTCTGTCCTTTGTGGGTCACTGCTGTCAGCTGATTTAAACTGTTCAGCGTGCTTACATCTAAAATTAGAATATAGGAATACCCTGCTGCTTGCCACGCGGAGACAGGTGTGGGGAGGGTAGAAAGTGGTGGGCGGGGCAGTTTTGGGGGGGGGGGGGGGAGAAGTTGGTCTCCGCAGAGGGCGGCTTTTAAGCTAGTTGTTTCTATCCATGACATCAAATCGGTTGTGATAGTTGTATGTAAAGCTTTTAGCAGTTTAGCCTGTATATAACTGATTTTAAGTCGAATTGGAATACTTACATCATGCACCGTATATTTATGTTTTCAAATCGATTATTTATCATTGAAATGAACGTTTGGTGCCTTGTGTATATAATACAACGTAATATTATACCATTTTTAGAGAAAAAAAAAAAAAAAGTTTAAAACTAGCAGAGATACACCCGGCCATGTTCGGGACAAGCGTGCATCCTTTTTATCCCCCCCCCCCCCCCAAGCCGTCACTTCTTTTTACCAGTTCCCCCTCCTCCCCCTTTTTATTCCCTCCCCCCCCCTCTCAACGGCTCTCCGCTTTTCTCTCCCTCCCACGACTCGTCCCATCTTTCTCCCCGCCTGTCCTTCCCGTCCACCCTCCAACCCCCCCCCCCCTATCCTCGGGTGGTCTGTGGGCGCTTCAGTCTCCCCGTGTCCCATCGTTCAGTTACATTCTGTCTATCATCTTCCTTTCCCCCAGCACAATATGGCCGTCATCGTGTCCACGTGATTTCTCCAAACTCAAACTCAACCTCTTCTCCTCTCTTAACCATTTCTCCCCCTCCTCTCCCCCATACCCTCACTTCTCCCTCACTGCCTTTCTCTCTCTCTCTCTCCCGCCCCCCCCAACCCTTTGTTTGAAACTTTCAATTTTCCCAGCTCCTTTGCCAAGTGAAAACGGTTAATTCCTGTGTCAACAAGGAATGATGTGGAAAACTACCATGGCATTTCTCATTCATGTCCGGCTTTAGTTTCAAAGATTACATTGTTTAGTTTAGGAGGGGAACATTCCGCTTGTAGCAGCCGTGCCAGTTCTTGTTCACTGCTTGAGGTATGGGGGAGACAGAGAGAGAGAGAGATACATTGGGAGGCGCCTGGGAGCAAGGTGTAGGAATTGGGAGGGTGAGATACAGAGGAATGAGGGAGAGACACAGGGAGAGAGAGATAGAGAGAGAGAGACACTGGGAGGCGCCTGGGAGCAAGGTGTAGGAATTGGGAGGGTGAGATACAGAGGAATGAGGGAGAGACACAGGGAGAGAGAGAGAGAGACACTGGGAGGCGCCTGCGGACAAGATGTAGGAATTGGGAGGGTGAGATACGGAGGAGAGAGAAAGAGGGAGAAAGAGAGAAAGACAGACAGAGAAAGAGAGAGAGAGAGAGAGAGAGAGAGAAGAGAGGAGAAAGAGAGAGGAGGGATACATTGAGAGGCGCTTGGGGGCAGGCTGTAAGAGTTGAGAGAGTGAGATACAGAGGAGTGAGAGAGAAAGAGAGAGAGAGAGGGAGCAAGAAAGAAAGAGAGAAAGAGATACTGAGAGACACCAAGGGGGTGAGGGTTTAGGACTTGGGAGGGTGAGATACAGAGAGAGAGAGAGAGAGAGAGAGAGAGAGAGAAAGAGAGAGAGAGATAGAGAGATTTGGTAGTGCGCCCCAAGGCCACGAGACCAGAATAGATATCAGCTAATATCCATGGGTCTCATGAACTTAATTTTAACGGAAAGTGGACGTAGACCACTTGTAAACTGTGTTTATGTATGGTGTGTATGTGGGTGTGACGTAATGCCAGTCCCAGGCTTTGGAGATCTGGACGACATCCAGACAGACATGAAATGTATTCTTGGCATGCTGGGAAGATAAAACTGTAAACACGGATCGCGTGTTCGTGAATGACAGATTGAAGTGTGAAAGAGACAGGGAAGGATTAATTATGTCAGTGAAGAATTAGTCATGAACGGTTCAAGGACATTAGAGCAAAGAAATGAATCAGTTATGAGCTTTGGTAATGGTAAAGCGTGGAGCGTCCTTCGTCTGTCCTGACATCCGGTTATTGTTCTGTCTTTACATGCGACTAAATCGTGAGGAGCAGCCGAGCGTTGATTGGCTGTTATTTTTGGTACCGCATTTTGCGATGGCCGTTGACAGTACGCCGATCGCCAATGGCTACCCCAGCCCCTTTTCGCCTGATTAGTCAATCTGACTACCGCCCATTCATTGATATAAACTGATTAGACCCTCACGCCCCCAGGTCCATCTGACCATTTCAATGCACACTTGAATCGACAATGGACACCGTATTCCGCGGTGGCAAATGTAACAGCCAATCAACGCCCGGCGGCCGCTCACGATTTAGTCACACGTTCTGTTTATCGTCGTGCTTTCTCCTAGCAGAGTGACAGTTATCATGTTGACCTGCTTTACCTACACATGAAAACATTCTCTCAATTTCACCCGAGACACAGAATACCTTTTTTCTCTATATTATGTCCACAACTTGCGCGCGTATAAACACTGTGAGTACCACCCCTATCCCCAACCGAGTGGGCACCGTCCCATAGTCCTTGAAGAAAAATACATACAAGGTATCAGGCTAGCGGCACTATGAAAAAGCATAATCAATAATTTCCCTGTGATTTTCAAAACTTGACTGAACTTTTTTATCCTACCGTTTTTCCCGGAAACGGGGGAGATTTCACAGGAACACGGGGAGGTCGGGGTTTGACAATAAAAACGGGGAGACTTTCCGCAAAACGTGGAGACTTCAGAGGTCTGGTACTACTCACTGAGCTCTGTGATACCCAGGGACTAATAAATTAACCAGACTGGAAACACGAGCTTCGGGCTGTGTCGTTTTTTACGGAATTTCCCGAGCGACGACTGTATAACCAACATGGCCGCCGCTCGGGAAATTCCGATTCTAGTTCTATCTGCAGTAGAAATTTCTTTTCATTTGTCAAGATTGGTTGTACATGTATTAATTTCTTGGTGCGGAACCAAACTTCCGCGTTCAGTAGGTGCGTCAATATGGTGTCATTCAAAATTGTAGCTATGCGGAAGCGTCCGTCGCTACCTTAAACCTAATATGGCGAATGGTTCATGATCTTTCGCTGTTTTGTGACGTCACACAGTGGGATCATCCAGTCTGGGTATTATATTAGTCTGTGGGGAGGTCGGGGTTTTACCATAAAAACGGGGAGACTTCCGGCAAAACGTGGAGACTTGAGAGGTCTGGTACTACTCACTGAGCTCTGTGATACCGTACTAGTCTTTTTCGTTCAGTTATGGAGGGATGTGGTGCGAATTGTTGACATGGATAATACACGCGCAAGTCGACGGAATTTGGCGAATTGAACCATTCCGGTATCCTGTGTCTCGGATTTCACTACATGAAGGGTGTCTGACCTGTCTGTTGTCATTGACCTTTCCGTACGCAAGAAAACACAGATTTAGAGCTAGACTGCCATTGAATGTTTTTTGAGAAATGAATTGCTGTAAGAGGGAAGGGTGGGTGCGTGGGTAGAACAGTAAGACATAAATGCCTGATGGGGGAGGGTGGGGGGTTGCTGGTTTTAAAAGGTTAAATACCACCGATCTACAACAACAAAAGAGGTCGTGTCACACCAGAAATAGCATTTACAATTTCTTTCATGATTGATGTGTGCTACATCTGGCCCGTTTATCAGAGAAATACGTCATGCGTACGGAGCTATGAAGCTTTTGTCCAGATGTGCCTTGAAGTTCTGAGTCAAATGGCAAGTTCTCACGATAGTGGGAGGACCCGTGGAGTCTCTCTCTCTCTCTCTTTCTCTTTCTGTCACTCTTGCTCTCTCTCTCTCTCTTTCTCTCTCCCCCCCTCTCTCTCTTTACCTCTTTCACTCTTTCTCTCTCTACCGCTTTCTCTCTCTGTCTTTCCTCTCTCTCTTTCTTTCTCTCTATCTTTCTTTCTCTCTCTCTGTCTTTCTCTCTCTGTCTCTCTCTCTCTCTCTCTTGGCCAACCATACACCATCCGATTTTGTTGATCTCCCATTGAGCTCCAACCACATGTGGGCGGCTTGTGCCTGAGGTCTCATTGAAACTAACCCAACCATGTACCAGCATCCCTACGTCAGTCCGACGTAGGTTGGTACAGGATTTCCGTAGGGTTGGTAGAATTACAATAGGGGCAGGTTCCCTACATCAAACTGACGTCGGCACGATGTCGTAACCAGAGGATCTACATAGGAACGATGTCGTTCATATGTGCCAACTTGACGTCAATCCTACGCGTCGGATATCTGTAAGGTTGCCGGCTGGAAAACTAGCTGGCTGATCAAAATGGACTAATAATAAATTCCAGTTGGTGGAATCGAAAATTCCATTTCTGTGTGGGAACCAAAGTGTGGGAATAATTTCAACATTGTGTAATTTCAAAAACGAAAATTAGCAATCTGCTTTATTTAGTGGGAACACGGGTGTTCAAAGGTTAAGAACCACACTGATCTACAACAACAAAGGAGGTCACGCCAGAAAGAGCATTTTAATTCCTTTCATCATGTGAGTGGATCTGACGAAATCGGGCTTAAGGTGAAGGACCAAAATTCCTGAGAAAATCTCTCCCAAAAGGGGAACATTTTTTCAATGGAAACTGGGATTTACTTACAAAATGATTTTTTTTTTTACATTCAGTTAAAATATTTTGCTTAAAATCGTCCTAGACAAATTTTATTTTGATTTTTTAAAGAGGGAAAAAAAATTCACTTGTAGCCCGGTTTTGTCATAGAATTCTATCAAACTTTTGTGGCGGTCCTTATCAGAGAGATACGTCACATGGACCTATGAAGCTTTTCTTCACATGCAACAAATGGCGGATTCTCACGGCTGTGGGATGGGATGTCACGTGGTTAGGCCTTTGGTTTTCCTTTGTTCTTGCGGTTTTCAAAGAGTGAAAACCTTTTGTTGTAGTGCAGTGTTTGATTTAGTGAACAATCTTTCATCTTTGCACCTCTTTGTGGTGGTGGCTTCTTTAAATAGAGCGGTGTCATTCGCGACTTTAGTTCTTGTTTGTTCTATCTCCATATTCTAAAAAACAAAACAACAACAACTGCATATCTTTTCGTATGTGAAATTATTTAGTATGTAACATGTTAAAGAGCTTCTGGGAAATAATGACCTAGTATTTATTTGGATATCGATTTTTAAAGAGAAATTTCTTGACTCTGGGGGAAAAGAGGGGAGGGGGGTGCCACTGCCAGCTTTCTTATGTTAAACTGACGTAGATTTGTATAGGATTTTCGTAAAGTTGGTAGGATTACCGTAGCGGCGGGTTCCCTACGTTAAACCGACGTCGACCCAATATCGTATCCAGACTTGATCTGAATAGAGAAAATACTGAGTTATGTCCTCTGTTCAGCTATAGGTTTGTATTTTTGTATTCTGTATACTTCTTTGATCCCATTTGGGAAATTTGCCTTCGTGTCGTTGCAGCCCAGTTACAATTGGAGCAGACAATCATGCCGTCGCCGCAGTGCAGCACCGGTCGGCGGGGTTATTTTTCGGGGGAGGGGGTGAAAGGGGGGGGGGGACTGGTAGGGATAAATTTTATTTAATTTTGCCCTGGCAGCGGCCTGTTCAGCATGCTCCTTTCGATTTCCAACTACCAAGATATCTTTAACAACAGGCAACGTGCACAAGAGTTTTTCGTCCTTATCTGAGAAGACTCGGTGCTCGATCCTTCGTCCCATGGGACCACGGATTGGAAAATATAAGAAAAACCCAAAATTCCAACAGCTACGGTCACGTAACAACAGGGAACGGGATAATGGATGGGCAAAAGATGAGTAGGCAATGAAGTGATGAGAAGTACTTTCTAAGTCCTCTTGAACAGCCTTTGGCCTATGGTATCTCAAAGCAAACAACAACACCAGTGAAATATAGACTCACGGGCATGTTGTGTTACAGATATTCTTGGTTCAGTTTTATGATACATAATGCTGGCCACAGGAGAGATAGCCTGGGAGAAAGTGTGAATAGTGAGGGAAAGAGGAGAAGAGAGGTGATAGAGGAGAGAGGGGAGGAAGGGAGGACAAGAGAGGAGATAGAGAGAATATGATGGGGAGAGAGAGAAAGAAAAGGAGATAGAGAGAGTGGGAGAGAAAGAGAGAGAGAGGGGGATAGAGAAAGGGGGAGAGGAAGAATTGGAGAGAGAGAAGGGGAGAGAAATAAAGAGAAAGAGAGGGAGATAGAGAGAGGGGGAGCGAAACAAAGAGAGAGAGGGAGGGTGAGAGGGAGAAAGAGAGGTAGATGGAGATATCTGAGAGAGAAAGAAAGAGGGGCCTTCACAGAGAGACACACACGTGGAGAAAGAGAGAGAGAGACAGACAAACAGACAGAGAGAAAGAGAGAGAGGGAAAGAGAGAGAGAGAGAGAGAGGGAGAGAGAGAGAGAGAGAGAGAGAGAGAGAGAGAGAGATCACCATTGAGCATTAAGAGCTTGTGACTGTATCGCTGCCTTGCCACCAAACTGGGCAATTATATCATACAGATCTCTACTTGTGTACACACAGGTATCGTGTTTGCCCTGAGTCACTTCATTTCTTGTCACGGTTTTATAGTGTTTACCTAGCGGACTATCCACGGGTTCATGGCATTGATGGATTACGGTATCGAGTACCAGTAAATCACTAAAGTAAATATTGCGTTTTACGATACGATTTCCCGAGTAAATAAGCTGTATCCGTGATGTTGCATACGTATGGCTAATTACACGGGCTTTGTTCTCGTTGTTAACGAGTGTCTTGTTCTCATGAATATTAAAATGTGTTCAGAGCCATTTGACCTTTCTGTACCTTTTCATGCACCTGGTCATTCTGGTCAGCATCCAACCTTTCCCGCTTAGCCCCCCCCCCCCCCCCCCCCACTCCTGTTTGACATGGAACAATTCTGTCGTCATGGTGGAACTAACGGACAATTAAGGAGAGTTAATCGATTTGTGTACAAGATTTCAGACTAAGAACTGGTCGCAATAGGCTCCATCACCATAATATGTTCACCAAGTTTAAAATAGGAACATCTGCCATTATGTGAGTGCAGCCAGTCTCCTCAAAACACGGAGCATAATTATATTGTAGGTCTGCACACTCTTCTCAGCACTACGAGAAACGTATTGGCCCAAACCCACCGACATGAATGTCAAACTCTGTGGTGCTCTGCCACAACTGCAGAAAGCCATAGATTTTCTTAAAAGAACAAATCTGCAGATTTAGATTTGGTGAACGAAAGAAGAAGAAGAAGTGTATAGGACCAGTGTAAAATGTTTCGTTGTTTTTTTGTTTCGCTGAGAATATCAGTAATGTAGTTTATTGAAAAAAGGGCATTACTGCAGCTTCGTTTGAACTGTTAGGATATAATGCCAAGGAGAATGCGAAATAGAAGACAAAGTGCGGGGAAGGGAGGGAAGGAAGAAAAGAGGTGGAGAGAAAGAGAGTGGTTAGAGAGAGGAGGAGGAGGAGGGAAAGAGAGATTGGGAGAGTCAGATAGAGACAGTGAGGGAAGAGAGAGACAGAGAAAGAGAGAGAGGGGGGAGGGAGGAAGAGAAAGGGAGAGAGGGAGGGAGAGAGACAGGGCGAGACACAGAGACAGATAGAGAGGGAGAGAGGGAGCGAGAGAGAGGGAGAGATAGAAAGAGAGAGAAAAAGAGAGAGAGAAAGCGAGAGAGAGAAAAAGAGAGAGCGAGAAAGAGAGAGAGAGAGAGAGAGAGAGTAAGAGAGAGGGAGAGATAGAAAGAGAGAGAAAAAGAGAGAGAGAAAGCGAGAGAGAGAAAAAGAGAGAGCGAGAAAGAGAGAGAGAGAGAGAGAAAGAGAGTAAGAGAGAGGGAGAGCAAGAGAGAGTGAGAGAAAAAGAGAGAGAGAAAGAACATTACCAGTGGACATCCCTCTTTATTTACATGCCACTAACAATGACACGATATTACTTCACTTAAAATGCCCATAATCTCCACTACACACATTGTGTTGAATCATACATAGACACTGATAAGACTAAGCACTATTATGTATAAATAGATATGAACCCATCTTGTTTATTCACATATAATTCTTGTGTCAGGTGAACTACATAATCTACTGGAACAATACAAGGATTGTGTTCTGTAAGTAATCTAGCTCATTATTTTTCTCCCTTCTGATTTTGATATACGGATATAATTTTAGTAGAGTCATTTAGGTCTGAAAAAAAAAGTCTGTGAATTGTACACATTGTGGTAAAGGCACCAAACTTTGGCTGTGTGTAGAGCACTTCAAAATAACATACAAAATGTGATATAGAACCGTTCTGAGAGATCTCAGATAACTTAACGAGACAGGAACCTTGGGAAGTTGACAGATATTTTTTCGTGGGCATGCGTAACAGAGGAACACCGCCAAGCCTACACACTGCATAATATTGACCAAAAAAAACAACAACGAAAAAAAACAGCAACAGAGAAACTGACACTGCATAACATTGCACACGTAGCTCAGTGCCATCTATTCTCTCATGTGGTATTATCTTTCTCAAACTCCGTTGTGGAACCAAAAATTCAAGAGCTTAGCTGTGTAAGAGAGACGTGTCTTTGCTAGTTCGTTAATTGTTATTTCACAGATTCGTAAGAGCGAAGAGGCGATGTAAGTCTTTGTTGTTCATAATCATTATTGAAACTGACAAAGGATGGATTTTGAGGGGGGGGGGGGGAATTTCATCATGGACTGACTCGCTCTCTTTCTCCCTCTGTGTATGTGTGTGTGTATGGGTGGCCCTGTATCTCCTTCTCTCTGTCTGTCTCTCTCTTTCTTTCCCTCCCTCCTTCTCCACCTCCCTCTCCCTCCTTCTTTCTTTCTGTCTCTCCCCCCTCCATCTCTGTCTGCCTCTGTGTCTTTCTCTTTCTCCTTCCTCCCTCTCTCGTTCCCTCCTTGTCTCTTTCTCTCTCTCTGTCACACACTCTCTCTTTCTCATTCTGCCTTCTCTTTGTCTCTCTGTCTCTCTCTCCACCTCACGCTTTCGGTCTCTCTCTCTCTCTCTCTCTCTCTCTCTCTCTCTCTCTCTCTGTCGTGTCCCCTATCCCTCTCTAGTTTCTTTGCCCCACCCCATACCACACTTTACACATCAAACTTGACCAGCTGTACATTCCCTACTAGAATTTCTCTGCAGTCCAGGGACAACGGCTGCCATAAAACTGACCTCATGGCCATGGAAATGACCAGTGTCCACTAAGAATTCAAACCAGTTAGTGCTGACTGCACCAAATGGCTCTTTATTTGTCAAATCTCTTCTCTCTCTTTCGCTACTATCCTCATCCTCGTCATCATCATCATCATTATCATCATTGTCATCATCATCATCATCATCAACGTCATCCTCCTCTCCTTGGTTCTCTTCCCCCTCGTCATCATCATCATCATTGTCATCATTGTCATCATCATCATCATCATCATCATTGTCATCATCATCATCATCATCATCATTGTCATCATCATCATTGTCATCATCATCATCATCATCATCATTGTCATCATTATCATCATCATCATCATCATCATCATCATCATCATCATCATCATCATCATCATCATCATCATCATCATCGTCATTGTCATCATCATCATCATCATTGTCATCATCATTGTCATCATCATCATCATCATCATCATCATTGTCATCATCATCATCATCATTGTCATCATCATCATCATCATTGTCATCATCATCATCATCATCATTGTCATCATCATCATCATCATTGTCATCATCATCATCATCATTGCCATCATCATCATCATCATTGTCATCATTATCATCATCATCATTATCATCATCATCAGCATCATCATTGTCATCATCATCATTATCATCATCATCATTGTCATCATCATCATCATCATTGTCATCATCATCATTGTCATCATCATCATCATCATTATTGTCATCACCATCATCATCATTGTCATCCTCATCATCATCATTGTCATCATCATCATCATCATTGTCATCATTATCATCATCATTGTCATCATCATCATCATCATTGTCATCATCATCATCATCATTGTCATCATTATCATCATCATTGTCATCATTATCATCATCATCATTGTCATCATCATCATCGTCATCATCATGTCATCATCATCATCGTCATCATCATTGTCATCATCATCATTGTCATCATCATCATCATCACTATAATAATAATAATAATATATTGCATTTATATAGCGCCCAACCCCGTCGATGACAAGCTCTGGGCGCTTTAACAAACTCTTACACACACACACACACGCGCATACACAAAAGAAATTCAAAAATATTTACTATTGTTGCTGCCGAAAAACACCTAGCCTAGTTTGTCTGAAAGAAATGGGTCTTCAGATGGCGTTTGAAAGAACCAATGTCATTAATTTCCCTGGTTGTCTTTGGAAGAGTGTTCCAGATGGTAGGGCCAAGAAATGAAAAGGTCTTTTCTCCAACAGTGGACAGATTCATTTTAGGTACTTTCAATTTTGTAGTGTCAGATGATGATCTTAGTTGACGAGATGGAACATAGTAATCAGTTAAATCAACTAGGTACGATGGAGCAGTATTATTGACACATTTGTGACAAATGGATGACAATTTGTACATTATTCTTTTCTCGACTGGCAGCCAGTGCAAACTCTGCAGAAGTGGCAGTGCTGAATCTCTTTTCTTTTTCTTCAAAACAAGTCTCGCTGCATTGTTCTGAGCAATTTGGAGTTTTCTAATATTTTTTTGTGAAATTCCAGCCAAAAGGGAGTTGCAATAGTCAAGCTTTGAAAGTACAAAAGAATTTACTAAAACAGCCGCAGTTTCAGTTGAAATAAGATGTCTGATTTTACCAATTTTCCAGATTTCCATGTATAGAATACGAATGAGGTGACTAACCTGAGATGACATAGAAAGATTTGAATCAATGTAAACCCCTAGGTTTTTTACTTTTTTTGAAATTTCTATTGAATTAGTGCCAATTATCATCTCAGTTCTGTCCGCTTCTTGCAGAACCCGCTCACAGCCTAATAAAATAACCTCAGTTTTATCCTCATTTAGTGCCAGTTTGTTTTGGTTCATCCAGCTTTTAATTTCTGTTATACAGTTTCCAGCCTGCTGCAGAAGGCTGTCAACATCGCATGGCAAGGCAGAACTGTAGAGCTGGGTATCATCAGCATAGAAATGATATTGTAAATTAAATTTCTTTATTTCATGTACAAGTGGAATAGTATAGATAGTAAACAAAATAGGACCAAGCACTGAGCCTTGTGGTACGCCATACTGAAGCGCATAAGAAAAAGATCTTATTTTGTTGGTTACAACAAATTGGTGGCGATTTGACAGGTAAGATTCGACCCATTTAAGGGCGACCCCTCTGATTCCAAACGATGTTTCTAGCCTTCTGAGCAGGATTTCGTGATCGATGGTGTCGAACGCTGCTGATAGATCCAACAAATTTAGCAGAGTAATATTTCCAGAATCTGCCTTTACTAATATGTCATTCATGATTCTTAATAGTGCAGTTTCAGTACTGTGGTTACTTCTGTAAGCAGATTGAAATGGTTCCAACAGGTCATTATTTCTCAAATGACATTAGTTGTTGTAATATCACCTTTTCAAGGATTTTTGAAAGAAAAGGAAGGTTTGAGACGGGTCTATAATTTTTCAACATGTTTTGATCAAGAGTCGTTTTTTTCAAAAGTGGTGTTTCCCAGGCTGTTTTAAAATAATCAGGGACAGACCCACTTAAAATAGAGTTGTTTATTATTTTTGTAATAGTTGGAACCAGTTCATCAATACAAGATCTAACCAAAAATCTAGGAATAGGATCGAGGTCACAACATTTTGATGGCGATGCCATGATGATAGATTTTACAGATTCATTCGACACAACACCAAAAGTGTCTATAGGATTTCCCTGAAACTCATCAAAATGATCAATGGCATCAAAACTATCAAGATTTTCTCGGATAGTTGTAACTTTTTTATCAAAATAATCAGCAAAAACATTGGGCAACAAATTGTTCTCGTAAATTGTGGGTAGAGGTGTTTCCTTTCTTTTCCCTGTGAGTTCATCACAAATACTAAAAAGTTCCGTACAAGATGTAGAATTTTGAAGTTTAGTGACATAGAAGTCTTTTTTTTGCAAGTTTAATAACACATTTCCATTTGTTCTTCTGGTGTTTGAAAATGTCCTTGTGGGCTGTAAGACCTGTCTTTAACCATTTCCTTTCTGCTTTGCGACATTCTGCTTTGGCTGCTTTGACATCTAGGGTGTACCATGGAGCGAACGGTCTGTTGGAGATTGACCTGGTCTTGATAGGTGCATGTCGCTGTAGTAGATCCTGCTGGATGTTATTATAAGATGTGATGTCGCCTTCAAAGTTCTCGAGAGCATTGGCCATTTCCGTCTTGAAGGCATTGATGTCGATACCTTTTATGTCTCTGGACGACACAACTTTTTTGATGATATTTGGCTTTGCGAAATCAATATCGAGTACGATGGTTTTATGATCCGAAATGAGTTTTTCTAGGACGGCGGTGTTGGTGAAGGTGCTCAAGGTTTGTTTGATGATCACTAAATCTAAGATGTGACCAGCTCGATGAGTTGGACATTTGATTATCTGAGACATGTTGCATTGGTCGATAAGTTCTTTAAGTCGTTTTACTTCAGATGATGTTTCAGAATGAAAATGAAAATTAAGATCACCCAAAAGAACAGGGTATCCTTTCTCGCAGGTTAAGCGTGGTAGGAGAACTTCAAGTTCACTCAGAAAATTGGTTTTACTGCCTGACGCTCGATAAATGCAGACAAAATGAAAGACTTTGGTGCCAAGATCTAATGATAGCTCCATAATCTCAAATGTTTCAGGTTGGTAACTAGTTTCCGGTTTAATAACAATTTTTGGTTCAAGTGATTTTCTGAAAATTACAGCGATCCCGCCACCAAGACGATTTTTCCGAGGAAAAGATTTAATTTTGAAATTAGGAGGTGTCAGTTCATCTTCAATAATAGCATCACGCTCTTTCACTAACCATGTTTCAACGATAAACAGTAAATCTAGATTCTTTTCGTGAATGAGGTCCACAATGTGCCACTATCATCAACGTCATCCTCCTCTCCTTGTTTCCCTCCCCCCTCGTCATCATCATCATCATCAACGTCATCCTCGTTTTTTTGTTTCTTTCCTCCTCCTCCTCATCATCATCATTCTTGTTCACAAAGCTTTTAAGAGCACATCATGATACACACACATCTAACACATCATTACATATTTAAACATATCATAACTCAAAAACAGGCTTATTACATGAAGTAACATGACATGGCACCTGAGTAAACTATGACACACATCTAGTTATAATGTCTTGTTGAGGCGAAATGTGGAGGGCAAAAACGATCTTTTGCATCTTTAACTGCTTGCTCTCGTGTGTATTAGTCTGACCTCAGATTATGATGGGTACATCTGTATTACACCATCTATCAAGGACACAGAATGAGTTTTCTTGAAAATCAAATTTTGTTCCACAAAAATGACAAAGGCAGTTATAATTTTAAACTGTATGACTTAGGCATTAATTTATCTTACACAACTTACCGAGATTATGCAAAAACAAAGGGAAGAATTCCATTCAAAACTAGGACAATTGTACCAGAGAAAGAATGGGTCAGAGATAACAAATACAGACTTTTGGAGAACAACAGATGCCAGGACTGTAGAGTGTGTACCTGAAACAGTGAGGGTTAAGTGGACACTTGTCGATGGTTCACGAGATGCTCGTAAACTGTTGAACTGGGGACCTGGCGAGGGTGTAATTAAACTAGTCATTGTGGTGGTGGTGGGTTTATTGCTTGTCTGTCAGTCTGTTTGTTCGTTTGTCTCCGTGCCACTCTGACCTGCTTGGTGGATGGGGGATGATCCGATCGTAATGCTGATGACTCCACAGAGAGAGAGAGAGAGAGAGAGAGAGAGAAAGAGAGAGACACAGAGAGACACCGAGAGAGAGGGAACCAGAGAGGACAGATAGAGAGAAAAGTCAGAGGAGAGAGAGAGAGACAGAAAGAGAAAAGAGAGAGAGCCAGCGTGACAGAGAGGGAGAGAGAGAGAGAGAGTGAGAGACGGAGAGAGAGACACACACACAGAGAAAACACACACACATACACCCAGAGAGAGAGAGAGAGAGAGAGAGAGAGAGTTATACTTCCTTGATACAAAAACGTACGCAGCTTACGCCAGACGTCATCTGAAACACCCAATGAATAGATGACCTATACATATCGGTGTCTGTCTGTTCAAATCAACATGTCTGTCAGTCGAGCTCGTCACACTACCATCATAAATCATACTATTGCCCCCACTTGGTCACTCATAAAACTAAACTGAACAGTCATGTGCCAAGCGGACACTTACTCATCCACCGCGTCACATGTGGTCAGTCCTGTCCGGTTCAAACATCCAGAGTTACACAGCAGTTGTCGCTTCTCAGTTTCTCCACATTTCTGTGGACCTCAGCCAGACTGACACACCGATCCAGTATTCGTTGATAAACTACTTGTATTCATTTTCTACGTGCAGAAACAGAACTTGTGTTTCTCCGTCATTACTTTCATTCGGAGTTTGTGGTATCGAAACGTATCATTGGATCGTGCGGGTATGTTGAGATACGTTATAGGAGGTCTTTTTTTTTTTCTCTTTGGTTTTAGCACAGTGAACCAGGTCGTATTTTTTGTTTTTATTTATTTACTGGCCGACCCGCGCAAGATTATATCTTGCAAATTTTCCATATACTAAGCGCAACCGTATAATCTAGATCTAGGCTACATCTAAACGGCATTTGGATGACATGGTATGACTAATAGAACTTACTGTTACAACCACAATTTCACTCAGAATTATTTTATGTAATTACCCGTTCTTCGAACGGGTTCGTTTCTTGGTGCGGAACCAAACTTCCGCGTTTAGTCGGCGCGTCAAAATGGTATCATGTGTTCCGGTTCACTCAAAATGGTGATATAAAATAGAATGACCGAAAAAATCTATTTTGATAAATTCGGGGACAGGAGTTTTCGTATGTTTTATGTGACGAAAACCTGGGTATGTAGATACTGTGGACGTGTGTAAAATTTGAAGCGTTTGGGCTAAGTATTAATGGAGGAGTAGGCTGACATAGCCTCCAAAGTTCACTTTTATAATAACAGATTTTTATTTGGTAATGTTTTGTGGTGCCAAATTCTTCCTTGTGCTATGAGATGTTTCCTGTCTAATCCTTTGTGCATTGGTTTTCATATTATGGCAGTGATTATGTTGGTTTGTGTTATTTCAAATTTTTTTTACAGATTAATGGTTAATGTAATTCCCTTTGTCTGAAAACACCAAAGAAGGATGTAAATTAACCGTCGACCGCCTGCACATAAATTTGGCTTTTCAAAAAAAAAAAAAAAAAGAAAAGTACAACGTAGACTCTATTCAGTTAAATGCACAAATATATAAATACTTATCACAACAACAACAATAACAACTACAACAACAACGAAATGTTTGCCGATAAAAGCTTTTTAAGTATTGGGCTTCACTTTCTTGCATTTAAGTAACCATGAAATGTAACATTTTAGCCACGAAAAAGTCCTGAACTAACTTGTTCGTTGGCAGTAACATTTTAGCAGATTGACCGGACATTAATTTCCTAAAAAAGCTGTTGTGAGTATTTGGTTCCTTGACCCAAATACAAATAGTCCAACATTAAGTTTTTTCTCGTGCGTTTGCTGTGTACAAGATCAGATCTGTTCTCTGAAACCAAGTGTATTTCGTCTTTTGTGTGTGTCGAAAACCACACCAAATCAGATAAATCGGCAGGAAATATTCCACTAAATCTCTGAGATGGGAAGAAAAGACCTATCATTTTTCTTTTTAGCCCTTTGCCGCTTACCGTTCTCGCGCCTGAGTGTTTATCAAAACGCGATCAGTTTCGTAAACATGCGATATTTATTCACGTTCTCGCCCTATCGCAATTTCTGGTTGACTCATTTCCTCTTGTACCTGCAGGTGTTTTATACAACAATGTGTGTTAGATAACATTGAGCCTGTGGGTGGAGAATTATGCTAGGGAGAATTTCAAAATAGCACTGGCCCTATCATGAAATAGCAGGCTGAGTGAGTTTGTAGAAAAACATGTCGACACCATAACGGCCATATTGTGGAGGAAGCAAGAAGAAAGACAGAATATAACAGGATGACAGGACAGAATGATAGGACAGCGTGAAAAGCAGAAGGGGGGGGGGGGGGAGAGTAATTTTACAGGAAAAAAAAAAAAGAAAGACCATTTTACTTGAAAAACTTTCGAGAACTTTAATCTTTGCACTGAAAATGTGAAAGAATCTGAAAAAAGTAGCGAATGTAAAGAAAGACCAAAAACTTGCTCCTTTTTCAGATAAATTTTTGTTTGTTTGAAACCGTGGGTCTTTCCAGATAGATGTACGACTCTGGAAGGGTTGGTGGGGAGGGGACGGGGCCGGGGGGGGGGGGGGGTTCCAGATTGCAATTATGGTAATGCAAGGCGGTACAACTTTCACACACTTTCCGTTGTCAGCCTGGAAATTAATTGAATTTGACACTTTCCTAGCACACCAACTGGTTTGACAAAACCGCCCCTCAATCAGGGAGTATATATTGGGGTATCTGGAAACAGGCATTGCCCAGACCCGTTGTCAAGGGAAGCCATCAGTGTAAACGATGTGAAAGGGTTAAGGAATTTGAGGAGGGTTGTGGGGGGAGGGGGGGGGGGGGAGAGATGGTTAGGGAGAAAGAAAATTGTCACGAAAATATTGGCGAAATGGTCAGTGATTTTTTTTCTTTCGGCTTCTCCTGTAAAACTTTGTTTTGGCATATGCGGCGTATTTTCATAGCACGACAGTACAGATGGGCGAATTTGATGTCATAGTGCTACCTCAGAGCTCAACATATGTTTTACATTATGTTTGATCAAAACGGCGCTGTGGGGTAGAATGGGAAGCAGTATTAACTCTATTTTAGATTCGGTTCAGGTATATTTTGATGAAGAGAGTCAGTGTCTGGGGTCTGGCAGACTCCCGAGCGTAAAACGAGGTTAAGTTGGCGGCAGGCGTTGGCGATCATGACCCTCCAGCTCTCACAATCTTCCATAGCCCTGATGACGTCGTTGGTGGTGTGCATTCCCAGCTAGGCCTTTAGGTCGTCCTGCATCTTATGCGTTGACGTTCCCGGCTTCTTCTTCCATTGAATTTCCCTGTTGTTACTAAATGTTCTAGTCCTCGTCTTCTCATTATATGTCCAAAGAATATTCCCTGTCTTTTTCTAATTTTGTTTACGAGTGTCCACTTTTCATCTGCTTGTCTCAACACTTCTTCATTTGTCTTCCTGGCAGTCCATGGAATTCTAAGTATTCTTCTCAGAAACCACATTTCTGTTGCTTCCCGTTTTCATACTATTTCTGTATTTCTGTCCTATACTTCCGTTATATTCTGTCTATCGTGTTGCTTCTTCTTAGCTCAGTATGGCTGTTATCGTGTCCACGTGCTTTGTCCTAACTCAAACTCAAACTCGAACATGTTATGTCCTATAGTCTGTGTGACAATGTTCTAGTATATATTTCTCAACATAATGTGTTTTACAGTCTGTTGTGTTCCGCCTTGAACAAAATAATAATAATGGTTGAACTGAAATAAGGAAGTTTGCGTTGTAACAGACACGGTGTTTTTCAGTTTTGACCATCTGTAGTCAAATGCTTGCGTAAAGAAATTATTCATGTCCACCTTAAATTAATGACAGTCACCACTTCCCCTGTTTCATCAAATTTCTAGATCGTCCAGGAACATCAGAATAATATACATGAAAGCAAACAGAAAAAGATACAGAAGATTGTGTTTGCCAGGGCTGGGATTCGTCCTCGGATCCGCGAGTTTCCGCGGACCGCGCTCTTGACTCCCGCGGGAGACCCGCGGGGACGCCCCTTAAAAAAAATTTAATTTTTTTATCTATAGTGTTCAGACCTGGCCTAAGTGTTATTGGACGGCTGGTCCGAGACTTGCCGGCGTGCGTGCGTAGATCACTTGGCTTTATGCCAATAAGCTTGTTATTGGCTATTATGCCAAGAAGCTTGTTATTGGCTCTAAGACAAGAAGCTTAGGCTAGACAATACGTGAGGCTTCTTTCGAAGTATGCCTATCGCCGTATCGAACTAAAATAATTTTGGCCGTCTTTTTAAAATCTGAGAATCTACGGGAGTGAAATCTGCACAGGCTAGATTAAAGTAAAAGACCAAAATAAGACCAAATGGCAAAATCAGCACCAGAATGGCTTGTTGTTAAGCTTAATTTTTCAAAAATTTTCGGGGGGGACCCCCCTAGTGTTTTTTCCGCCTGCGGCGGTCGACTGTTCCGCCTTCGGCGAAAGCTCTCTGATTTCAGCTGAGTACACTTTGACCTAATCCCAGCCCTGGTTTGCCCTCCGCAATTCGCCTAAACAAGACACTTTAGCTATATGATTGTGTGGCATATTTCACGAAGATTCCATACCTTGTCACTTCATGTATGCCTGTTATTGATTTACTGAGTTATGGTTATGTTTATGTAATGATGTGTAAAATATGTGTTCCATTATATGCTCTTAAACACTCAATGAAAGTGAATTTCCTTTCTGAAATAATAAAGTGATTCTTGTGTTATCTAATAATTTGTTTCAATTTTATCGTTTCAGATATAATGGAAAATGTGTACGAGGCGCCTAGCAATACTCGCCATCATCTGTCACCTGATTGCGATGGACACCTGCCAGGCCGCGTCACTGTGCCCTGTCCCCTGCCACTGCTCCACCCACTATTACGTGTACTGTCAGAACACCGGACTGCAGGACTGGCAGCTGTCAGATGTTCTGTCCAAAGTCTCACCGTCCGCCGTAGTGCTTGACCTCAGCGCCAATCATTTAACGGGGATTCCCCCCGACGCTTTCGCGTCATTGCCAAATTTGGAGTACCTAAGTTTAGCAGCCAATGAGATCACGGAAATCCCAACCAACGCTTTCGCTGGCTTGTCGAACCTGCAGGAGTTAACACTGCATCGGAATCGAATCACAGCAATCAAACCTGGCGCCTTCAACGATCTCATCAGTTTGAAAGAACTTCACCTGGGCGACAACGTAATCGAATTCCTACCTAATCAAGTATTCAGTAATCTCACCGAACTGCAAAAACTGCAGCTCCAGAAGAATTCGATTACTACGCTCATCCCCGGTGCCTTTGCAGGATTACCAAAGATTCAAATACTCAACATTAGCCACAATTCTTTACAGTCTCTTGTAGGATTCACTTTCAGCGGACTGAAAACTTTGAAAAAATTGTCATTGAATGATAATTCTCTAAACAAATTTGAACTGGACAGTTTCAGCGGCTTGACAAGTCTAGAGTACTTGGAGCTGGAACGAAATAACATCACGGAAATGGTCTTTCTGTATGGGAACGATTTTTACCTCTCCCTTAAAATTCTGTCATTGTCGCAAAACCGCATTGTTTCGGTACCTTCCCATGTTTTACCTCATAATCAAAACCTTCGACATGTAGATTTAAGTCATAACATCATTCGGCGTATCGGTGGTCATTCCTTTAACAATATGAAGTTGGATTTTTTAACCCTACACGGAAATAACATTTCACTCATAAACAGAGATATGTTCAAAGGTGTAAAACGCATTTCAGACTTGTACATTTCAGATAACCGTGTGGAGAATATTCTAACTGGTGCATTTGACAGTTTCCGAGAAACTCTGTTGGTCTTTGACCTACATTCCAACAAGCTCAAAGTCCTACACCGAGGTATGTTTCGCGGCATGCGCAAACTGAGAATTTTCAACCTTGCAGATAATGTGATATCTACCGTCGAGCCGGACTCCTTTCAGGCCACGGTGTCGCTGAATGAGTTAAACCTGTCCGGAAATAACTTCACATCTATTTCTTCAGGGATAATTTCAGGCCCTCAAGGGTTAAGACGTTTGTCTGTAATGTGCAATCCTTTACACAGACTAACCGGGTTTGCGCTGAATCGCGCGGACGATAACATCATGATCGTGTCCAACAGTACAATGATAGACTCCTCACCCACGACGGCAGTGATCACGTGGCCATACGTAGGCAGCACGCACCTGTACTGGTCTCTCTCTGTCAACTGTGTAAACCCTCTCACGTGCAAAGTTCCGGAGTACGAGTCCATCCTCAAGCCCTACCTAACACAGGTCACCGTCACAGGGTTAACATCGGGAGCGGAATATTTCATCTGTGTTGACCCAGTGTTTCTGTCTCCCGATGCGCACATTTCCCAGTGCGTTCAGGTGCGCACCGAGTATGTCAGCTCCTATAGACAGTCGACAGGGCCGGTGTCGGGTAAAGAGACTTCAAATTTATCTTCCTCGCCCTCATTATCACCGTTGTTAATTTTGTTATTGTTAATTATGTCGGTTGTGTTAAAACAAAGTTGAAGGGCAGGTAATGGCAATATAAGTATGTCATATTATCAACGTCATCATCATCATTATTATTATTGTCTTCAGCATGATCATTGCCACCGTCGTCATCTTCAACACCATCATCATGATCATCATCATCTCACTCATCAGCAACGGCCCTCGAATTACGTCCCTCAGAAATCTCCCTCTCGCTCATGTTCGGTGTTTTGTACGCTGGAGACAACCCAGTCCCTTCTACCCTCCTCGGGACGTACGAACAAACTTTTTGTAGGGATCCATAGGGCTGCGTGTGTAACCTATGTTTTTTGTACTCTGTGTATGAACATATGAACATCAGTGTGATGTCAGTGTGTTGTGCCCACATTATCTAGTCAGGTGGGGCTGCCGTGGGAAGACATTGTGTTTGGGACGTAATGTTGTATGAGTTTTGGCATTTGGCACAACTGTTCAAACTTTCAATCCTCATGTCCTCGAAAAGATAAAAATTCACATACAACAAGGAAAATACCCGACCAATATGTTAATAAAAAAAAATCTACTGCAGTTTTGCCGGTTCTTGAACAAGGAGACCTTCAGTAAGCATGCAAAGTCTTTTTTCTGAGAAACTATATTATTGTGTGTATTAAAGAATAATAATTTCCTTCTTTGTATCTATTACTACTACAGTAGATTTTTCGAATGTCGCACGCACAATTAAATACCACTTGAGATCATAAAAGCAATGGTATTTTTTCCCTTGGACTACCCTTCCCTAACAACTGCTGCCCTTTTCACCATGCAAAGCGATGATAAAAACCAATAACATTAAAATTTGTTGAAAGGATAACGTGCCAAGGGAAATAAACGTAAAAACATCCAAGCAGCGGGGTAATACACAGTTCTTTCCCTTGGGATACTTCGCGCCCCCCCCCCCCTTTAAGCACATTCGGCAAATTCCACAATTTGATGGCGAGAAGAGCAGTTTAGAAATACGAACGTGCATTCTCAAGTGTTCACCATGCACCATATCGTTCTTTCTTCAGATTTCGCGTTATTTTTATGCTTTATCCCAAATTACAGTCGTTCACCTTTGTTTCTCTCTCTCGGACACTCTCCCTGTTATTTCTCCACTCTTTCTTGCTCTCTTCCCCCCCCCCCCCCGTCATCATCTCTGCCCACTTCCCTCACTTCCCTCACTTCCCTCTCTCCCTCTATCTCTCTTCCTCTCTCCGCCCTCTGTCTTGATTATTATGTGGTCCAAATATTACCACTGAAGAACGTTGTATACTCTAGAAGGCTTTAGCGTGTCATGCAAAATGATGTTAATGACGGAGATGATGTTAATATGGTAGTTGTTGTTACTATGCTGTGGATGGCGTTGTTGTTGTTGCTGTCGTGTGCCATCAAGATATAATGATATTCCTGAAATCACTGTACACATTCCAAGATAACGATGTGCTGGTCCTATCACAAAACCTCGCAAGTGCAAAGGACTTAAGTTTACATGGGAGGGAAAGAAAAATTGTTTTGCTTAAACGTATATTCTTTATATTACCTCATTCTCCACATGTTCGGCTTGCAGATTTTCGCTTCGTTATGGAAAGCCGAATATTCGGCTCAAGTGGCCACCGATTTTCCAACACTAATATCTCGAAATATTGACTCCCATCCTGGTTCATTGATTTTCCTTTACATTAATTAATGTCTAACGTATAATTTATGTTTATACCGAGTGAAAGAAAAAACATCTTTGTACTACTCCTAAATTTCAAACTGGATAGTGTTGAGTTCCCGTCCAGACCTACAAAAGTTGCCAAGGGAATGAGTTAAATATATCCTGTAGTTATTTTGAAAACGAGATCCATTTGCACTGGTGATTATACATGGTTGGTCAACTGATCTCTGAATATCAATTTGTCACAGTCATTCCACAATTGCCTGAGTCATTTTTTGGGTGTTCTGAGATGAAATGCACGCCTTAATGAGCCAATCAGGTTGCACCATTCAACACTTACATTGTTTTGATTTTGTTGACTTATGAGTTTTTACATGCAAACCCACATCCATCTACATCAAAATTTTACACTGTAGTTAGGGAAGCGTAGTCAAATTGCAAAGCCAAATAGAGAAAACAATGAATTATGTTCTCTGTTCAGCTACAGCTTTCTATGTAAAATACTACGCTTCCCTAACAACAGCTGCCACAATGTTCGAAGTAAACATTTTTCTTTGATTTTTTTACAAAAAACACCAAGAAATGACTTAAGCAATTTGTGGAATGAGGGTGATGTATTGTAACTTGTATAGAAATTTTGAAACTTGGACTTTCTTGTGGTTTGGCTAACTTGACATGACAAGCAGCAGGACAGAAAGATACACACAGAATAGAAGTTTAAATACTGTAGAACATAAATATACATTTTAAAATATTGTACTTCACCCTAATCAATGAATAAAATAAAATTCCTTCAAGAAATTCATAGAATATTTAACAAAAAAGAGTTGTCATATGACATCGTGTAAAAACATTTGTGTGGTTTTTATGATAGGGCGAGCAAGTTGTCCACCAGAAGGTAAATGATTTGTCTGGTCTACACAAAGTGCCTAATTTATTGATAATTAGTTAGAGATCTTGTAAAGTTTGTATAGATTTATTATTTGTGAATGAAATTGTGTGATTTTCTTACTTTTGAGTTATGATTTTGTGTTTTCTTAAGTCCGTCTGTCCGTGAGTGTGTATGTCACTGTCTGGCAATCCTCAGCTGATCAATGAAACTGGTTGGTAACGAGAGACAGAGAGAGAGAGAGAGAGAGAGAGAGAGGGAGAGAAAGAAAGAGAAAGAAAGACAGAGAGAAATAGAGAGAGAGAGAAAGAGAGGGAGAAAGAGAATGAAGAAAGGAAGGGAGCAAATGAAAGAAAGAAAGAGAAAAATAGAAACAGAGAGAGAGCGAAAGACAAAGAGAAAATAGAAAGAAAGATGAACAGAGAGAGGAGAGAGAGAGAGAGAGAAAGAGAGAGAGAGAGAGAAAGAGAAAGAGAGAGAGAGAAAGAGAGAGGGAGAGAGAGAAAGAGAGAGAAAGAGAGAAAGAGAAAGAGAGAGAGAGAGAGAGAGAAAGAGAGAGAGAGAGAGAGAGAAAGAGAGAGAGAGAGAGAGAAAGAGAGAGAGACAGAGAAAGAGAGGAGAGAGAGAGAGAGAGAGAGAGAGAGAGAGAGAGAAAGAGAGAGAGAGAAAGAAAACCTTTTTCCATTCACAGGTCAAGCAATTCTGATTGCAGATTATGATGGAAGCATCTAAATTAATTACATAATTTATGAAGGACACGGCACAATTTTTCTTGAAATAAGTTCTAGAAAAGTGAAGTTGGCAATTTTACACATAAGTTTAAGTCTATAGTGAGGGAAACCTGGTCGATTCCACTGTAAGCTACAGATGAACAGTGAACACAGCTCAATATTTTCTCTTTATGGCTTTGTAATTTGACTAATTTTTAAACTGCATGACTGAAGGCATTTATCTTATACAAATGACGATATGGACCTATGTTATAATTGATTGAAACAATGCCAATATTATTTTGATTACTATTATCAATTATTGTAGCGATTTCGATCGCTCTTATGAGACAATATTTAAGTTTTTTTGTTTTTTTCAAAATGTTTTTTTTATTTTTTTTGAATACACATGGAGTTTTGTTGATTATTGTTGAATAAATGAAAATGTTGATTTTACGATATGAGTTTTTGCTTGTACGGGAAGGTTCTTTGTCTGTCTGTCTGTATGTTTGTACTGTGCTTAGTCCAGATGCCCAGTGGGGAGTTTCGATCCACCAACCAATAGGCTTCACCAATTTTACCAAAAATTCACAAATTCTGTGAACTTAACCAACGTTGCATTTCGTCCCATCTAAACATACGGCACTGCCAAATCAACCTCGCTCCACCTGTTGAATCAATCCCATAAACACTTGTATTACTATTAGGCTATGACCCTAGGCGGCTCATGGCCCCCCTGTTACACCTGTTTGCTACGCCACTGACAAACCAGCGCGATAATGCAGTCAAAATGTCATTACAGTAAATATTCTTCAATCTACTGTTATCTGAAAGAAAAAAAGCCGAAAAGATCAAAGGAATTCACCGCTTTGAGAAAACTATAAAAGCTGCAAATTTCATTTTTCGGATTCATAACGTCATTGAAATTCTAACACTGCATGCCAAATCTCAAATTTGAATGTAAGTCTTTTTTGAGAAAATGAAGTTTTTCTGTGGACATGAATTTTGGAACGAACTATAGTCAGTTGATAATAATAATAATAATAATAATAAATTGCATTTATATAGCGCATTTCCAGTAAATGCTCAATGCGCTTTACAAGTAATAAAAACTCACTCCTCTCTTTCCCACTCTCTCTCTCCCCACCCCCCCTCTCTCTTCCCATCACATACTCTCTCCTCCCATCACATGCTCTCTCCCCTCAGGTAAGTCAAAGAAAATAAGCCTGCTGGAACAAAAAATGCTTTAGCTGCCTTTTGAAACTTACTAATGATTTTGTTTGTCTCAGTTCCATAGGTAACTTATTCCACATTAAGGGGCCAAGATATGTGAATGATCGTTCACCATAAAATTTGTATGATTTCACAGGTGTCACTAGCATGGTGGAATCAGTGGAGGATCTTAAACTTCTCCCTGGTGTATACAGTTTTATCAAATCTTGTAAATAAGAAGGAGCCGAGTCATTCAGACATTTGAAACACAGGATGCAGATCTTAAAAATTATCCTTTGCTTCACGGGGAGCCAATGCAATTCTTTCAGGAGTGGTGTGATATGAGTAGTCTGAGCTTTACTCATGGCCAGCTGTTTGCCTCACCTTCTTCTATTCTCACCACTCTATTTGATGGTTGACCTACATTCAACTAGCTGGGTTTTCCCCCAAAATCTTGTTTTCTACAATTGGATGGTGACATCACGACGTTATGTGTCAGTGAGAGCCCGTGCGCACCATCCGTCTAGCTGAATCTCACTAAAACTCAATATCGTGACCTCACCATCGAACTAGTCGGCCGACCATAATCGGCTGGTGCACGCGTAGGTTTATGGTTGCCAGATGACAATGTGGCTGGTTTTGTCTGCCAGAGGTGTTGAAGAATGGGCAAATTATATTTTCTATTTTTTTGTTTTTTTTGTTTTTGTGGAAAGGAGGGTGTGGAAGAAGAGAGATTCTCTGAGAGAGAGAAAGAGAGAGAGAGAGAGAGAGAGAGAGAGAGAGAGAGAGAGGAGAGAGAGAGAGTACCAAAGAGAGAAAGAAAGAGAGGGAGAGAGAGAGAGTGAGAGGCAGATGGAAGGACAATATCAAAGACTCTTAGTGTCCAAACAAACAAACGTATAAACAATAAAGAAAGAAAGAAAAAGTATGTAAGTAAATAAATAAATGGAAAAAAAAACAATGTTGATGGTTGGGGATAATAATGCTGTTGATGACCACAGGGGTGGAAACAGTAAATGCAGCCATAATCTGTAAAATGATGTAATAAAATTTCTAGAGCGATGTCTGACAAGAACTGCGTCCACTCACGTTGAATCAGCACTCGGTCTTTGAATCAGTCACATTTGCCAGAGGTCACAGCCTCTCTCTCTCCCCCTCTTTCTCTCTCTTTCTCTCTCTCTCTCTCTCTCTCTTTCTTCAGAAAACAAAATAAACGCCCCAAACAAAACAAAACACACGCACACATACTCACGTACGAACACGCACACAGACGGATGCAGGCACTCATGCACGCATGGACAATCACACGCACGCACACAAAAAGAAGCACACATGCACACTCACGCACGCACGCATACACACACACACAAAGAAATACACAGACAAACGAGAAATTTCTTTCATAATGGTGACAATTTTAATTGCAGTATGACATAAATGTAGATAGTGTATTGGTGACATTTAAACTGTTTTATCATGTCAAATAGACAGCCAGCGCTCACACGCAGAGGAAAAACCTAGCAAGTTGAGTCCTGTCGTAAAACCTAACACTCGAAATAGATACCAGGTTTTACCTTGGCCTTGGTCGAAACATAACAGAGTTACTGGGTTTTGCCACAAATTTTCTTTAAAAAAACAACCTTAAAATCAAGGGGCCATCACTATAAATCGAAAGATCAATGCCTAGAGGTCTCATTCTTGGATCTGTCTCATTTTATTTAATAATTCGGAGATTCTAGGTTTTATCTCGGCACGGTGGAGAGGAAGCTCAAACTTTGCCACAGAAAAAAAACAACAAAACCACTTTTAAACTTGAACACATTATGTAGAGAATTTACAGAAATTTGGCTACTTTGCTGTGGCTAGTCGGTTCATCCAGTGCGTTCCTAAGATATTAAAAATAAATTGTTTTATAACAGTTCACGACCTCAGTACTTGCTTGTTCTATCTCCATTTTCTGGGAGATCATTTAGTATGTAGATGAGGTGTAACAGAAGCACACTTTGACACATGTTTAAAATGCATTGTGGCACTGTCTTATCAAGGTGTTCCACAGTACCGATTTATTCTAACTCCTTATCATAATGCTAAGTTCGCAAACGTTTAACGTGGAATTTCTCAGTTGTGCAAAAAGTGGAGTTGGAACAAACTTCTGCTACATACTAAAAGATCTCCAGTTTTTCAGAAAATGAAACAGAACAAACAAGAAGTAAGTTCGAGCGTTTCTTCATGAGCACAATAAATTAATAGTAATAGGGGTTTGGTAACATAAT
Source organism: Onchidella celtica (assembly GCA_963931925.1). Lineage (NCBI taxonomy): Eukaryota > Metazoa > Mollusca > Gastropoda > Systellommatophora > Onchidiidae > Onchidella > Onchidella celtica. The sequence goes on along the minus strand of OZ007581.1, from coordinate 44,364,047 downwards.
TATGTCTTTAAAGTATGTCATTGTCGTTGCTCGAGAGCCCACAGTCCAGAATGGTTGGGGTTTTGAGTTTAAGTTTGGGTTTAACAGCGCGTTAGCATGACAACGGCCACTTTGGGCCTCTCACAGCTTTCAGCATAAAATAGATGCTCTGTTTTTGCACTAATCAATCAATGTATATCTGTAGTATTCTGAATAGAATAAGGCTCACTGTGTAATGTTAAACAGAACTGCTCTTGCTTTATTACAGCCTTCTCTTAATATTTCATTTTAATATTGAATTAAGCTTAATTATACCCAGCCAGCACATCTAAGGCAATCCGCCGTAGTTTTGAATAGGATTTTCCTAGAATTGGTAGGAATATCGTAGGGGCGGCTTTCTTACGTCAAACCGACCCCGATGCGATGTGGTAACCAGCGGATCTATTTAGGAACGATATCGTTCCTATGAGCAAGCTTGAGGCCAATCTTACACCGCGGATTCCCGTACAGTTGCCGGCTGGATGTCCAGTAAATTATATTTCGTGGAGATAGCAGGCCGTAGGATTATATTAAGCAAAGTTCACGTCAAACAGGCATACAATTTGGCATTTGGCACAATATAACAAAGAAATCTGGCACAAGGAATTCTACACAAAGTACAGAGCACATTGCACTCGAAAATAAGAAAAATTCCAATATTTAAAGTAAGAACCAGAAGAGTTCCTAAAATACGTTACTTTCAAGTACATTTCGAGTTCAGACATATCATCGAATGGATATAGATTTCTACTCCAGATCTTATCAGCTTTCCAATTTGGACCTCAATTTACAAAAAGTAATTTTCAAGATATTTGAGATTTGTTTTGTCTGTGGATTACACGACTATTTTTGCATTGTAAATCATTCTGGAGTTTCAGTGCTGGTTAAGGTCCAAAGATCTTGCAATATTCATTATTCATGGTGGCAGAATTTTTATGGTCCAAAAGCTGCAGTTCACAAGTCATCTGTGTATTCCACTTCAATTGATCGTTTTAAGCTGGGGAAAGTAAGAGAGTACAATCAGTTATGGGAGTAGGGCTTGGATGGATGGATGGATGGATGGACGGATGAAAGGATGAATTGTTGGTGGAGGGCAGGATGGATAGACAGATGGGTGGATTAGTGGATGGCTAGATGGCTACTACCACAACTACCACCACTACTACGACGACTACTACTGTTGCTACTACTACAATTACTACTACAGCATTACTACAGCAATTTCAACAACAACAACAACAACAATAACAACAACAACAACAACAACAACAATGACAACAACTACTACTACTACTACTATTACTACTACTACTTTTGCGCTCCTGTTACTATTACTACTACTACTACTTTTACTCTTGCTCCAACTACTACTACTACTGCTACCACCACTGCTACCACCACTACCACTACTACCACTACTACATATTCAACTCTTACCTTTTTCTGTCAGCCAAATTTTCATGACCAGCATAGATTCTGTCCACTGTTGCTCCTTTTAATTTGATAATTCTGAAATACAGGAACAATTTTTGTTGCTTTGTGGAGGTTTGAAAATCAGGTAGACATAAAAAATGGGAGAAAACAACAACAATGGAAATGGTCTTTCT
>OZ007581.1:44342422-44357422 GCA_963931925.1 Onchidella celtica | reverse complement strand
CTTACAGATAACCACTGCAGTTAATGCCATGTTTGTTGTATTGTATCTGTAATCAGAGTTAAGATAGATTATTACATAGTTGTCACGAACGAGTGAGCGGGGGTCAGTGAGTGCGGGGAAGGGAATTAAAGCGTGCATGTTGTGAGTGAAGTTGAGGCGTAGTAGAGGCAAAATCTGAATAGTCAGACCACTGCAAGTTAAGAGGTCCAAGGGGACAGACGTGAGATCAGAGCAGTCGGGAGAGTGTTGTGTGTTTTCCAGTGATGACTGGTAGGTTGAACTGTGATTGATAATTATGATGATTGATGTACTATGTTCTCCTATGACCATGATGTAAATAAGTTATATGTGAGGACTGTGAAAGTCATTGATTACTGTGTATAGAGATGTGCGCAATGAGCGATAGATGTAAGTTAGGATCATGGATTCGTAGCGAGTCTGAGTACGATGTGACACGGTGGAGGTGTGTTACCGTAAGATGTGTGGTGAGTGAAATGTGGACTACTGTGAGTACGCTTGATGGTTCGTAATGAGTGGTGAAGTGGATAGTAATTGTATGGTGTATTACAGATGTAATGTTATTCTTATAGGTGCCGGGGTCGGGCAGAGAAGCCACCCGCGGTGAGCGGACTTGTGCCGGGGTTGGGCAGAAGGCTACCCACAGGCCGCCTGAGTGAAGCTGTCGCGCAGGACAGCGGGAGCACATGAGTCGTGGCAGTCTGGCCACAGACAGGGACGTTGTTATTGTCCTTATTGCTATTCAAATGTTAATGTGCTATTACGATGTTAATGTGCTATTAAGATGTTAATGTGCCATTGAGAATATAATGTGCTAGTGAAATAGTAATGTGCTGTTAAGACCTCGAGGGGAGATTGAGATACGGAGATTAGGTTGAGCAGGAGCCAATAAGAGAGGCCAGCAAGTAATATATATATAGATGTGAGGCTGAGGCCAGAGCATATTTTAGAAAGTATTATCGGGTTGTGGACCCGTAGAGGAATGAATGTCGGGAATGCTGACCATTGGATGGTGTTTGAATTGAATAGTGTAACGCACGTATATCGTTAATTTGATGTATAATAAATGTGTGAGTCTGTTTGGTTGTTCTGTTAAGTGTTATACTTGTTCGTTCGTGATTGTTGTCCTGTCATAATTATTACATTTCCCAGTCTGGGATTTGTGACAGTGGGGGCTCGTCCGTTTAGTTGTATTTCTGTTGTGGTAGGGATTTGTGCTGTTGTCTTTTGTTCGTTGGATGTATGGGAATTTGATGATATTATCTATGTATATTTATGAATATGTATTGATGCATGTATTGCTATAAATATGTACTAATGTGTAATTAAATTTTCAGAGAGACAGTGTGTGTGGCAGCCTGAGGAGGCAAGCAGCCAGAACTCCGGCAGTCGTAAAAGTCGAGTAAAAAGTCAACGCGAAAGTTAAGTGAAAGTGAAATTTTGTGCCCTGAATTGAGGGCTGTTTTTTCATCTGTCTTTTTCTCTATTTTTGTTGTTTTTGTTGTCGTTATAGATTATACGGGCGGTGGAGTGGGTTTGCTGTGGTGAACGTAGTTTATCCTCTTCGGGAGATGGGCTAAACTTTGGAACTTCGTTCATCACAGTGAACAGTTCTTTAGGGCTTTGTCATTGTTTAGTTGTAGCGTCGATATCTTCTCTGTTCTGCAGGAAGACGTATTCTCTTGTCCCCTCTCTTACCTATCTGTAGATACGTTCTTTTTTTCAGACTCTGTTCTTGTTCGTACCTTGTAGTGTAATCGGCGTAGTTAGGTTGCATTTTTTTTCTCCATTTTTTTTTGGAATTCCTTGTCCTAGTCTGGTTCGTTGTCCTTGATGTCCTTGTGGTCCTTCTACTGAATTTTCTCATTCTTGTCTTTTCTATTCTCTTTTATTACTTAATAGTGCTATACATTTTATGAACATAGAATTAGTTAGAGAGTATGCTATAGAATGTTCAGTTAGGCATTTTTCTGAATTGCATTTGAAAATAGTGATTGTTATTGTAGTGGCATAATTTCAGGTCTCGGGTCGCGTCGTTTATGGTAGCTGCACAGACAGTTATTATATTTCAAATTACATACTTATAAATCCGTGAAATGGCGGAGCTCCAGCAACTAATGAAAGTGGGTACGGAACTTTGCCTTGAAGGCGTAGAGCTACGTAGCTGGATTAAGGAGCAGCAGGCGGAACAGCGCGATGAGCGTGCTAAAGATAGAGAGCGAGAAAGAGAGGCCCAGCAGCAGGAGAGGGAGTTAAAGTTAAAGGAGGTAGAAGCTAGGGATAAGGAACAGGAGAGAGAGGCGTGAATATGAATCGCGGAATTGGAAATCAAGAAGAATGCGCCAACAGAAACAGTTGAGCGGCAGGGACAAAATAAGAGTGGTGTTCGGATTAAGCTGCCTACGTTCGACGACCAGAAGGACGATATAGACGCCTTCCTTTACAGGTTCGAGCTAAATGCACAACTGCAATGGGGGGAGAATAAGAAATTATGGTCCACGTACCTGGCATCCTTATTGCAGAGGTCGAGCGTTAACCTACTTTAAGGAGTTACAGCGCGAAGACGTGCATGACTACGATAAGCTGAAGTCTTTGCTGCTTCGCCGATTTACGCGTACGGAGGAATATTTCCGGGAGAAGTTTAGGCGAGCACGTGCGGATACCAGGGAGGACTTTGCTGCCTTCGTCGCCAGATTGACGGAGTATTTCGCGAACTGGCTGGACTTGTCGCACGTTGGCACAGATTTTGCTAAATTGAAGGACCTAATGATCCGTGACCAGCTATACGCGTCGTGCCATAAGGATCTAGTGGCTTTTCTTAAGGAAAACGAACCCGCGACGGTGCAGGAAGCGTCAAAGTTGGCGGAAGCATACCGTACGGCACATCCGTCCAAACCAGTGGCGAGGGCGTACGTGCAGGATGCTGGTTACGTCGCCGTGGTTGAGGGGTCGCCGACAGGACATAATAGAGACAGGTCGCGTCAGCGTGGTGGCTTTAAGGGGCAAGGCCAGGTCCCACGTAGGGGGTATTGCCAATCACCTGCATATGTAGCCGGTAAGTTTGACCGAGCAGGAGGGCGAGATCGCGGTAATGGCCGAGGGCGTTTCGTAACCTTTGCCGATGATCGACGGCAGAGGGACTTTAGTTCCGGTCGCGATGGGTCACGGGGACCCAGGTCTAGCGGAGCACAGGGAGCGGAGTGTTGGACTTGCGGACGCGTAGGGCATTTTTCTCGGGATTGTCGGGCCTCGAAATGTTGGAACTGCGGAAGAGCAGATCACATTAGCGTGAATTGTCCTGCAGGTAGGATAGCGGCGAACGTGGATGGCAATCATAGTAGCTCCACTCAATGTTCCCCTAATAAGTTTCACCATACGGCCGCGTGTGTTACATCGGACAACGGAGGCGGACAGTATTCTAAGTGTCCCAGTTGTGAAAAATTATTATCTTCCGGTGTTTTACCTTGTGGGAGAAAGATTCCCGTTATTAATTCATGTCATACAGGGGGTGGTTTTAGGGTTTATCCGGGGTTTGTTGGGGACGAACCGGTGTCGGTTTTGCGTGATACAGGATCTACCGTTGTAGGAGTGCATAGAGACTGCATTCACGAGTCACAGCTTACAGGTGAGACTGTCCCATGCATTCAATTTTCAGGGGCCATTGAAAAATTACCCATGGCAAAGATAGTGATTGATACACCTTTTCTTAGCGGGGAAGTCGAAGCAGTCGTTGGGTTTTTCCCAGGCGCCCAGCTCATCATTGGTAATGTATCTCGGGTAGTTTCCCCTTCTGAAGAGCATGTACAGGCATGGTCACAGTCTAAAGGTATTGACTTTTGTGCCGCAGTCGAGACACGTCGACAGGTAGCTGATAAGGGTAAAGTTAGACCTTTGGCAACGCCAGCGGTCAACCTAGATATCACACCAGAGCGCTTGGCGAAATTACAAAAGGAGGATCCATCATTGAGCCCATGTTTTGGGGAAGCGCGAACTGAGAAAACGAGGAAATATAAGAACGATTCATCTTCCTTTCTTATCCAGGGGGGCATTCTGTTCCGTAAATATGTCACAGTGGCTTCCGTTCTAAAGCCGGTCGTTGTGCCAGCGTTGCTAATTGTAACAGTATTGCGGTTGGCCCATGATGTCCCATTAGCGGGTCATATGGGAATAGCTAGAACCAAGGAGAGAGTCCTCAAAAACTTCTATTGGCCATCAATCCACAGAGATGTACGGTTGTATTGTAGGACGTGCAGTGCGTGCCAAAAGACGACGCACAAGGGTCGTACACCCCAGGCTCCTCTTCAAGGTATCCCCACGGTTTCGGAGCCTTTTAAGAAGGTCTCGATTCACCTTGTTGGCTCCATTCACCCAGCTACTGATAGGGGGAATCGATTTTTTTTAACGGTCATTTGTAATGCTACGAGATGGCCAGAGGCGGTCCCACTTCGTACCATAACGTCAGAGGCAGTCGCGGAAGCGTTGTTTGGAATTTTCGCTAGAGTTTGAATACCGGAACAGATTTTGTCTGATAGGGGCGCGCAATTTACGTCGGATGTGATGAGGGAATTGTTTCGCTTATTTAGAACACAGCCCATCACTACCACCCCATATCATCCACAGGCTAATGGCATGTGCGAGAGACTAAACTCGACGCTAAAGTCGATGTTGCGTAAGGTAGCTGCTGATCGCCATAAAGATTGGGATAGATATATCCCTGCAGTATTAATTGCGTATAGGGAGGTACGTCAGGAGTCAACAGGATTCTCTCCGTTTGAGATGTTGTATGGTCGTAGTCTTAGGGGTCCAACTGATGTTCTTCGGGACATGATGACGTCGCCATCATCGGGAGACGATGAGCAAATTTCAGTGTTTCAGTACCTGGTTGATTTAAGAGAGAGATTATCTTCAGTGCGCACTATTGCGGAAGAAGCTTCTAGTATCGCTTCAAAAAGAGCAAAAAACTATAAAGATAGAGGGTCCAAACTGCGAATTTTTAAGCCAGGAGACAAAGTTTTATTGTTATTGCCTACGGATCATAATAAGTTATTAATGACATGGAAAGGTCCGTATACTATTGAGCGAGTCGTTTCGAAGGTAGATTATGCTATTCAGATTGATGGATCAGTTAAGGTTTTCCATGTTAATATGTTGCAGAGATTTTATGAGAGACCAGAGTATCTGTGTGCTCAGACGAAACCAGTGGAGCGTGTCGTACGTCGTCATGGTCTGAACATATTCAGACACTAACAGTAATTTTTAAACGATTGCGTCATTTTGGGTTAACTGCTAAACCCGCAAAGATGGATTTGGCATGTCCAGAAATAGTATTCTTAGGACATATCGTGGGTAGAGGTATTCAGAGACCTGAAATAACAAAAATTGAGAAATTAGTAGGGTTACAGATCCCTAAGACAAAGAAACAAGTGAGAAGCTTAGTGGGAATTTTAAATTATTACAGGAAGTTCATTCCGAACTTTTCCTCTTTGTCATCTCCTCTTACTGACCTTACTAAGAAGGGACAGCCCGATAAGGTCCAGTGGACGTCTGATTGTCAGACAGCATTTGATAAATTGGTGACAGCATTATCATCGTCACCCATTCTGATACTGCCAGATTTTCGATCTAAATTTATCCTCAGAACAGATGCATCGGACTCTGGTATCGGCGCTTGTCTTCTACAGGAGAATAACGAATGTTTCCATCCTGTATGTTATGTCAGTCGAAAGTTATTGCAGAGAGAAAGGAAGTATTCTGTAATAGAGAGGGAGTGTCTTGCCATTGTGTGGTCCGTCCAAAAATTAGGACGTTATCTGATGGGACGAGAATTCTACATCCAGACAGACCACAAGCCACTAACGTTTTTGTCTAAGAATCGTTCATCTAGCTCTCGCTTATCTAGATGGGCATTGGCTTTACAGCCGTATACGTTCGTCATTCAACCGATTCCAGAAACCAGCAATCATATCGCCGACTACCTTAGTCGAGCCTAGGTGAAGATTTCAGTGGCTTACACATCGGAGGACAGGAACATTCGGCAGACAGAACAACGAAGAGTCGCAGATTGTGCACAATTGAAAACATATGTCAGCAGAAATTGGGAAACATATAAACATTGACAGTGATCTGTGGGAACAATTCGTCGATCTTAAAACATTGACATTATACATATTATATGAAGAATGGTTGATAGGTTGATTGATTTTGATTCTGTCTTAGGTATTATGTTTTAGTTAGGTATTGATGATGTGATACATATATGCATAATGCAGGGCAAATTGATCGCCAGGTTTTCCTCTGATTTAGGTATCATATGTGCTATGGGCATGAGTAGGTCATTTTTACGTAAATATTGCTCACGCTCACTCGTTGACAATTATCTTGATGCGATTTGAAATTAATTGCATTAATTTTTTTGGGGTGGGGGATGATGTCACGAACGAGTGAGCGGGGGTCAGTGAGTGTGGGGAAGGGAATTAAAGCGTGCATGTTGTGAGTGAAGTTGAGGCGTAGTAGAGGCAAAATCTGAATAGTCAGATCACTGCAAGTTAAGAGGTCCAAGGGGACAGACGTGAGATCAGAGCAGTCGGGAGAGTGTTGTGTGTTTTCCAGTGATGACTGGTAGGTTGAACTGTGATTGATAATTATGATGATTGATGTACTATGTTCTCCTATGACCATGATGTAAATAAGTTATATGTGAGGACTGTGAAAGTCATTGATTACTGTGTATAGAGATGTGCGCAATGAGCGATAGATGTAAATTAGGATCATGGATTCGTAGCGAGTCTGAGTACGATGTGACACGGTGGAGGTGTGTTACCGTAAGATGTGTGGTGAGTGAAATGTGGACTACTGTGAGTACGCTTGATGGTTCGTAATGAGTGGTGAAGTGGATAGTAATTGTATGGTGTATTAGTGATGTAATGTTATTCTTATAGGTGCCGGGTGTTACGAGTTGGGTCCTCGAGTGTTACGTGGGGGATATACTAGACTCGTGTTATATGGGAATGGTTAATTATAGAATTTACGTGTTCGACTGCATTTAATAAAATATCGAGAGGTTTTAGAAATTACTCTGCCATACCATGCCACATACACTAATAACAATTTCGAGTAAGTTATATCAAGGACCTTGTAGGGCCACAAATTTATTACCTAAATACCCAACAATTTCGTCTATCGTTTACATATTAAAAGACAACATCAGCAGCATCAAATGAAAATACTAAAATACATAACTATAAATCTCCTCTAGATTCTTAAAAGATTTGAAACTCTATATCATTCTGATTCATTCACAGTTTACTTAGTAATTACTTATCTTCAGAAATATAGACTGCCTACTATCTCACAAATGATATACTTAGGTCTCAGACGACAATATTAACTCATTTAACTGCTTATAAAGGATCAAACCGTCAAGACACACTGACGTAGTTAAGATAGATCTAGATCTGTTCTAGGATGGGCTGGCAATCCCCAGCCTCATCCAGACACATCAATTACAATTTACAAATGTGTATATCAGTCACTCATTCTAGATCTTAATTGCAAGTAAAACTTTATGGTCTTGCATTCCTTTGGTCGCACTTCTACTGGAAAATTAGGGTCAGATTCACATCATCTCGAATCATGGTGACAACACTTACGATTGGTTCCCTGAAACGATTTCAGGGAACTGGAGAAAATAGCTGTGGATTATTTTCATTGTCTATCCAGGACATAGACATGACGTTAACAGTCTGTTGGTTCTCTCTGGCTGAACCTTTGGCCGACCGCCCTCGTAGATGGAAGGTCTACATGGAAGTGAGGTAGCATAAAGATGTTCCCGCTTATCTGCTGCAAAACCACGTGACTGCTCAAATTTGATTGGTGCATCCACTTCGAGCTCCGCTCGCAGCGCCAATAGATTCTATTAATAGTAACAGACAAAGTAACTCAAATATGTCAAAACCCTTCGCAAAGTCTCTACACCCTAAACGTTTTATGTCCGAATTTATTCACTCCTTATTCGCCCCGTCTTTCCCTGTTAAAGTACACCCAAACCACGGGGTCGAAAACTGCATCGTCACTGTTAATTTATCCATTCGTTCCATCTTGCCCCACTTTCTTTCCATCTCTAAGAAAAGCGTTACAAAAACAAACTGTCCACGGGAATAGTTCAAGGACGTTTGGACTGGCTAAAATCAATGATGCCATGTAATAAACAATGCGTGACCTAGCACGGCAATTCAAATTCTGATCCTGACATATCCCCCACCCCAGTGAAAATTTTAAATAAAATTTACACGATAGGATCCAAGAAATCCCAAAGTTATTGTGGTAGGGGCTTAAGTAGTACTGTAGAAAGATGAGCCTTAAGCTTGAGAAGAAAAATCTAACTAAGAACGTGCATATTGGATGGACAAAAAGCATACAATTATTGATGCCACGTTCGATAGAATTTATTCTATTTAAACATTCTTACTGCACACAATGAAAATTCCCAGAAACATCTATAATAATAATGAGTATATCACTGTATACTGCTGGATTAAAGTATAACTATTATCAAATAATGAAGCCTTACTGAAGGAATAGGCTTATAACTATCTAGTGAACACACACAATTGCTGCTTATATACACATTCAGACACAATATATTGTTAATTAAAATACTGTGGTATCCAATGGCAGCAGTAGCTCTGGTAGCTTGGTTTGCCATGTCTTCATCTCATTGACCCGCTGACAAGGGCGTCAGGTTTGCCAGAAGTTCAGGTCACAGTCAGGAATGACGCTGGTGGAAAGAGGACATTCACAAAAAAAGGATTGTAAAACTGGTTCATAAAGTAATGAACAAGATAAATGTGAATCCATCCACCGTCTAGAATTGAGGGGGACAAGCACTATCCAACCCCAATACAAGACACAACACTCTTTAATAGGAAATTAAATGAGACGTGACAAAATATCAGCTTGGGAATTGTCACCGCCAGGGATAGCACGGATTACAAACCGGTATTCCTGGAGTGCAAGACTCCACCTCGTTAATCGAGCATTTTTAGCCCTGTTAGTCTTTAAGAATAACAACGGACGATGGTCCGTTTCAATTATAAACTCGGACATAAGTAGATATCTCGAAAATGCGTTTACAGCAAAAATGATAGCGAGGCACTCTCGCTCGATAATTGCATAGCGGCATTCCCTATCTAGCAACTTGCGGCTGGCGTATAGACATGGCCGCAAGGTATCGTCTCGTTCCTGTAATAACACAGCTCCCAATCCCTTGTCCGACGCATCAGTGCGGACAATAAATATTTGGTTTATGTCTGGCAGTATGAGAATGGGGGAAGTGGAAAACAATTGTTGAACGGTACGAAGTGTATCAGCACATTCGGTTGTCCATTTCACTTTATTAGGAAAATTCTTTCTTGTGAGGTCCGATAACGGAGCTGTAAGCGAAGAAAAATTTGGAATGAATTTCCTATAATAGTTAAGAAAGCCCAATAAACTACGAACTTCTTTCTTAGTTCGAGGAGGTTGGAGCTTTAAGATGGTAATTATCTTCTTGTCATCAGGAGTCTGAACGCCGTGGGCAATTGTATGGCCCAGAAAATTAATTTCATTATATCCTAAAAATACCTTACTGGGTTTCGCCGTAAGGCCAGCTCGACGAAGAGCAATAAAAACTTGTCGTAGGGCTGCAAGGTGGCCCGACCAATCGGTTTCATAAATACAAATGTCGTCAAAATACGACAATACGGAATTCATACCCTGGAGCAATATTGTCATCATACGGGCGAAAGTAGCAGGGGCTGTAACTAACCCGAAAGGCATATAGCGCCACTGCATAAGACCCAACGGAGTCTGAAAAGCGGTATATTGCTTGCTACTCTCATCAAGCGGAATTTGCCAATAACCTTTGGAAAGATCGATTTTAGAAAAAATCGTTGCCCTGGCTAACTGAGCAAAAAGATTCTCCTGGTTGGGAATCGGTTCAGCGTCATATATCGTAACCTCATTAAGTTTACGATAATCAATACAAAAACGCACGGTATCATCTTTTTTTTTCACTAAGACGATGGGTGAGTTATATGGGCTCGTCGATCGCTCTATCACTCCCAGGTGAAACATGTTACGTACCTCGGTTATTATAGTCTCTTGTGCGTGCAGCGGACGCGGATATGGTTTAACAAAGACGGGTATATCCGTCTTTAATCTTATAACATGCTGTACCAAGGAAGTATTACCTGGTAGATCAGTAAAGACTGTAGTAAACTCGTTAAGCAAATCTCTTAAATCTTGTCTTTGCGATTCAGATAAATCTGGATTTATATTCACATCCGAAGTGTTTTCAGAAGATCGAAGTGCGGGTATTGAATTCTCTATCTTAATAGGATCATCATCGTCAACTGAAACTAAGGCCGCATTGGCCTGAGCAACCACATTTCGGCGATTATTCTGTCGATTATCATCGTCGGACAGGTACTGCTTTAACATATTTATATGGAAGACTTTGTCCTGTCCTCGAATCTTGATAAGATAATTTACTCGAGAAAGTCTCTTTAGAACTTTAAAAGGTCCCTTCCATGTAAGAAGGAGTTTATTTTTCGTTTCCGGAAGGAGAACAAGAGTTTGGTCTCCGACGGTCAAGGTTCGCAATCGGCTACCTTGATCACGATATTGTTTATAAAGACTCGCATGCGCAGCTGAAGATTTTTGTGCGAGCTGACATGCGTTAAGTATTCGCTGGCGTAAGTCTACAACGTATTGATATGCAGACCGCGTATCGTTGTCGTCGGTGTTTGATCCGGCGAATAAATCATGGAGTATGGCCATTGGACCACGCGGTTTACGACCATACAATAATTCGAAGGGAGAAAAACCCGTCGATGCGTTCGGTAGTTCTCGGTATGCAAAAAGAATAGCGGGGAGTTGTCGATCCCAATCACTCGGTTTGTCGGCGGAAACTCGCGCAAGCATACTTTTCATGGTAGCATTCCAACGTTCACAGCAGCCATTAGACTGTGGGTGGTATGGAGATGTCAATCTTTGTTTAATCCCGACCAACTCCAAGACTTTCTTAAAAAGCTCAGAGGTAAACTGTGGACCTCTGTCCGATAAAATTTCAACCGGAAACCCAAGACGCGAAAAAATAGTAATAAGGGCTTCAGCGACATGATCAGCTGAAATGTCTTTTAGCGGAATGGCCTCTGGCCAACGGGTTGCGTAGTCAATGACAGAAAGTATAAAACGATGTCCTCTGTCTGACTTGTGTAGAGGACCAACTATATCTATGGCAACGCGCTCAAATGGTCTGGAGACCATAGGCATCTCCTGCAGAGGAGCTCGCGATGCTCTTCCTTTAGGAGTACGTCTCTGACATACGTCACATGTTGATACGAACCGGTTTACATCTGCGTAAATACTGGGCCAAAAAAATTGCGATAGTATTCGAGACTTAGTTCTGGCCTTTCCCTGGTGACCCGCCAAGGAAGTGTCATGCGCGAGACGAATAATGTCGCGACGAAAAGATCTCGGTACTACAAGTTGCATAACGGCCTCTCGCTTATTCTGAAAATTACGATATAATAAGTCATCTTTCATAAGAAACTTAGAGGTATCCGGTGCGGTAGGATCAACCTTAGCAAACAAATGTTTCAATGTGGGATCTGAATGTTGCTCATCATGAAATGCACTAGACGTAATGTTCACTTCAATAGTAGGATTACTCAATGGACTGTCTGCTCGTCGGCTCGATTGTAGGCGTGTTGTCGCACAAGCAACACTCTGATCCTCAGTCCAAATTTCCAAGTTACCGATAGGAAACTTATTTACTTGAGGTACATTACCTATGATTATATCAGCCACCGGATTAGGCAGTACACATGCAGTAACAATACCTGTGAGAAAAGGTGTATCAATATAAACTTCTGCAAGACGGAATCGCTCTACAGATCCGCCAAAAGTAATACAAGTTACCTCCTTGTCCAAAAATTGTGTTGGACGGACTAGTGACTGTCGAACGCCGATAGTCGTGCATCCGGAGTCACGTAGAACAGAAGCGCGAATAGCGTTCACGCGGCCCTGGTAAAATGTTAATTCACCCAGTTCATGTAGGGCGGACATGACTGGAATAGATTTTGATTGTCATGAAGATTCAGAATGACCGTCAGTCTCATAAGGTGTAGATTTAACCGAGCAGGCATTTGCTGATTCCAATTTCACGTTACAAAATCTCTGTATGTGGCCTAGCCTATTACACTTATAACATATAGTACGATTAGGATCGTTTCCACGATAGGGAAGACTCTGCGGTCTATTATAATTATAACTATCATCAAAATGCACTCGTCGCGGCGGTCCCTGAGGCCGGTTATATTGTTGGCCTGGATAGTTGCCACGATAATATGGGCGAGGCTCGTAAAAAGAATAAGTCTGATATCCTCGACGCGGCGATGCATTACCTCGATTCGGAAAATCTCTCTGTCTACAAAAAGGCGGCTCTGAATGAGAACGCGGATTTGGGGCCTGACGACGAGTCGGCCTTGAACGATCGTGTCCGGTTGGCGCTCCTTTGCTTACGTTGGCATAACATGGTGTTGTAGTTGAAGGCTTTGCCAAAGGACGATTTGGGTGGGCGGACGCGTATCGTTCGGCGCACGATGTGATTTCTTCAGAGGATGTCGGAGCCCTCTCTTTAAGGTGGGCGACTAAATCGGAATGACATGCCGTATAGATTTGGTCCTTTAAGACCAAATCGTAAAGTTGGGAATAATTTCCGGTAGTTACGTTCGCGAGCTCTATCCAGCGATCTAAATAATGTTTCAGCCGATTCACATAAGTTGAGAAATTTTCAGATGGCTCAGGTTTACATGCGCGAAATCGCTGATGGAAGCCATCCTCGGTATGCTGGAATCGTTTAAGCAATGCTGTTTTAAGCTTGTCATAATCGTTGGCATCTTCTACTTTAAGGCTGTGAAATACCTCTAAAGCCTTACCCGTTAATAAATTAGACAGGCATGAACTGTACATCGCCGGCTGCCATCCGACGCATTTAGCGTGTAACTCGAACCGATGTAAATATGCGTCGATCCGGTCGAGTTTTTCATTAAATGGTGGTAGTTTTGGTTTAGTAGCATAAGTATTGGTGGCAGTAGTGGGTGTTACAAGCGATTGTTGCTCTAACTTTTTCATTGCGAGTTCATGCTGTCTTTCCTTTTCTCTCTCTCTTTCTTTTTCTCTTTCTCTTTCTTCTTTTTCTCTCTCTCTTGCTTCTTTTTCTCTTTCTCTTTCTCTTTCCTTTTCTCTTTCTACTTCTTTTTCTCTTTCTCTTTCTCTTGATTCTTTTCGATCCTCGCGCTCCCGGTCTTGTTGTACGTGTCGTTCGCACCACGCGGCGCGTTCTTCCTCTGGTATGCCCAGAACTTTGGCAGATTCTAAATATTTAAGAAACTCAGCCATGATATGTTAAAGTCTGTAAATTGTAAGTATTTACCTACTATTAAGGTATATCGCGGTATCAATTATATTATATGAACAGATATTGTCTGTTAATATTAATTCAGTGTCTTACGTTAGCACTGCTTCGCGAAAAGAACGTTCTATCTCTCTCTGAAAATTACAGGCAGTATCACTTAAACTGCAAACACTTTATCTCTCTCTCTGAAAATTACAGGCAGTATCACTTAAACTGCAAAAACTTTATCTCTCTCTCTCTCTATGAATTCTAGTAAGGCAGTGCCGTCTATCCGTTGCTCCCACTGCAATAAAATACTATATTATATCGCCTTTACTGCGATAAATTAATGTCTCGAGTGATCACTCTCAAAATTTACGTCTCTCTCAACGCGACGAACCAGTGTCCTCTGTTATCACTGTCAAAAACGAATCGCTCTCTCAATGCGATGAATCAAAACTATATCTCTTTCTCAACACGACAAATTTGAAATATCTCTGTGTTCTCAAAACACTCTCAAAATTCTCTCTCTTCTCAAAACACGCACACGCAGTGTCTTCTGTTACCACTGCAAAATTATTCTCTCTAGATCTATCTTCAACGTGAAATTGTCACGTGAACCAAAAATTATTATATCTCTCTCTCACATATGTCAATACCAGATTACAATTCAACGTGGTTTTAGCACGTGAAACACCTCAGGCATATATTGTAAACATATCAATGTTAGTATAGTAGTTTAAAGGTCATTAAGCAAAAAAAAATACAATAAACAGGACGGTATACTGACAAGTAAAACGAACGATAACAGACCCTACAAGTCCTAACTTATATTACAGATAGTTTAAGAAAAAAAAACAGGAGAGACATCTTCCTAAAGAAAAGTGAGGAAGTAAAGAAACGCCACAGTCTATACGAATAATGGATCCCTAATAGAACTATTCACAGTGAAGCAAATCCCCCCGAGTTATTTTACATAGCCACCAAGGCCTCCAATATCCTTCGTAATGGCAAAGAAGATATGCTAACCTATGATCCCAACCAACCTCCCGCACTTAAACTAAACATATAATAAATAGTAAAATGGCCTGGAACACACACACAGAGCGGAAAGTACGTCGCCCTCCCCAAGACTGTTAGTAAGATGGATCACTTATCTTTGTTTTTGAGGAATTCTGATGTTAATATCCTCAATCCATAGCTCCAAGCCCAAAACTGTATTTCTGTCTGAGGTAGATGTGGAAGGTGAAAGGGTTCCCTCGCCGGTGTCCACGGGTCAATGGGATGTTGAGTTCACCATATGAAATTGAAATACAAAATATTCGATTAATACAAATTGTTTAAAGTCTATAATAAAAGACCTGAAAACATAATATTACAACAGTAGAATATGAAATAATGGAATAAAAAATACAATAGGTGTTAAATAATTTATCTAAGTGGCATGGCGTTATCTAAGGTTCTTTAAGGGTCCCTCTCCAGTGTTACGAGTTGGGTCCTCGAGTGTTACGTGGGGGATATACTAGACTCGTGTTATATGGGAA
>OZ007581.1:44327422-44334922 GCA_963931925.1 Onchidella celtica | reverse complement strand
ATGGGCTCGTGCAGGGGTGGGGGTGGGGGTGGAAATGTTGGGGGGGGGGGTGGGGGGTCGGGTTGAGGCCGAGAGAATGAAAAGCATCAGATAAGATAAGAACCACTTTATAATCCCGTGGAGGAAATTCACTTTCACAAAGCGTTTAACAGCACATACGTCATGTATGATTATGATATACTCTTCTGACGCTTCATTACATAAACACGATCGTAAGCCAGTAACAGGTTTACCACAGACGTAGCATGACACGGAATCTTTGTAAAACATGGCATACATTCTAGCTACAATGTCCTGTTGAGGTGAATTGCGGACGGCAAAAACGATCTTCTGTACCTTTCTCCTACAGGGGAGGGGTGGGGGGGGGGTGGGGGGGGGGCAACGACCCAAATCCTGAGTACTTTATGGACTGCCCCTTCCCCCTCTTCCTTCTGTCAGGGAGATGCATGCTTCCCTCATAATAGCGTAACTGTTGTCCCGTACGTACCAAACTCATCAACTCATGTCATGTCAACCTGATAATGAATATTACTGTCATAATATAATCGTTGTATTTTCATGTTACAGGCACAGCAAGTCACGTCACATGAAACGTCATATGCTGACCTTAGTTCTTCCTTTCTTCTATCCAGTGACGTGCAGAGGTTTGGTTATGCCCAGTGTTATGGAGTGGGATTTTGGGGATATTGTAAAAGTCCCCTCCAGTTGTTACGATCCCATTCCTAATATTACAGGTGGTATCATAATGTTGTGTTGATGGGATGTTAGTTCGACTGCATTTTTATAATCGAGAGTTTTATGATTTATTATTTATTCAATCTAAGACCTAACTTTCATACCATTCCAAATACTAAAGGACAATCTGATTAAAGTTCAATTCATCAGACCTGCAGGGTCACATTTATTTATAATAAAGACACTAACAATCTCGACTAGATTTAGATCTAATTAATTAATAATGATAAACATCAGCAGCATCACATCCATAATCAATAATACTTCCTTCTAAGTCTAGCTCTATACTTCCTCTAATATCATTTAACTCTGGACTCACTAATTATCTGCTTAAGCTATTAGGTATACAGTAGTGATCAAAATTAACGCAACACTTTTATTTTAGCACCCGGTGGGATATGTCTTAACAAAACTTAAGAAACCGATATACCAATCGAAAGAGAATTAAATTCTGCGTACAGTGGTACCTCATTCTTTAGTCAGTGTCAAGTATTAAGTGAGATACGATCTGTCAAACCCAAATCTTCAAATTTGCAGACTTGGCAAACAGTACATTGAGGCTCTAAATAAATGTCTTTGGTTACCACACTATTGGTTTACACACCACTGCACCATTCTAAACCACTGTTGAACGCATTGTTTTCTTCCTGTTAATGTCTGCTGGTCTTAGCCATTTTCTGTTTAAAACCCAGATCTAGATCTAATTCAAAATAAAGATGCCTAAACTAAGCACTGAAGAAAGGTGCAGAATAATTGGTCATCTTGAAGCTGGATGTAGTGTGACGCAGGTTGCACTCATGTTTCATGTGTCAAGATCATCTGTGTACAGGCTTCAGGAGAAGTATGAGGTCACCGGGAGTGTGAAAGACTTGGAAAGAGAAGGGCGCCCGCGAGTGACGAACGGACAGGGGGATGGGAACATCGTTCTCATGCACGAAGCCGAGCCCTTTAGGACAGCTGTAGAGACTGCAGCACAGATGAATTGCAGCCGACACACGGTGAGACGGCGTCTTCTAGAGGCAGGTCTACGTGCCAGACGTCCAGCCGTGGGACCCATGCTTTCACAACAACACCGATTAGACAGACTGCAGTGGGCGCGACAGCACGTGCGGTGGACACATGACCAGTGGTCACATGTTCTTTTCTCCGACGAAGCAGCGTTCCAAGTGGACAGAAAAGACGGTAGGCTGATGTGCTACAGAAGGACAAATGAACGATTTTCACAACAGAACATTCAGGAAGTTCTAAACCGAGGTTACGGTACTGTGAGTGTTTGGGGTGGGATTGTTGGTGGCAGAAAAACACCTCTAATCCGCATCAACGGAAGGTTAAACGGACAGCAGTACATCGATCAAATCCTACGGCCCCACGCTGTCCCATTCGTAAATGACCCCGTTAACAACGTTGGCATCTTTGTTCAAGACAATGCTCCTCCTCACCGCGCACAAGTTACAAAAGACTTCCTTAGAGACAATGGAATAGAAACCTTGACGTGGCCTTCACTGTCACCAGACATGAACCCGGTGGAGCACATGTGGTCACTGATTAAACGAAACCTCAAGCGACATGACCTGACAAGAGATAAAGATGCACTGTTTACTCTGGTAAACGAACTCTGGGAGGAAGTACCAGATGACATCGTCTTAAATCTTACACAGTCCATGGGACGGAGAGTCAGAAGTTTGGTTCAGGTGGAAGGAGGACACATCAAGTACTAGATCTAACTGTATTTTTCCAATTGAAACTGTTATTGTAAAGGAAAAAAACAAGCTGTAATAAATGTATGTGGTTAATTACATTGTTAACTGTTAACTTTTGTTATGACTTTTTATCATATGCATGTGACAGAAGAGCGTGTTTAACATAACATTACCGTAACAAAAACACAAACAATTTAAAAACGAAACAAAACAAAACAGCGATCGACAATCGCAGGTGAACCTACATTACATGCATTTTTTTTTCATTTTTCAAAAACCGGCGTTAGATCTAATTTTGCAAAGTTCGAAAAATGAAACATTCGTCTTTTAGACCAGATATATCAATGAATACACACCAGAGACGCATGCGCCTGGTATCAGCGTATGCAGAATTTAATTTTCTTTAAGATGATATATGATTCGATTGCTTGTGTAAAAAACTGTTTTCTTCAGTTTAAGAAATAAAAGTGTTGCGTTAATTTTGATCACTACTGTATATATCTAAAAACTAGACTAGATCTACTTATTGGATGACAATTACAGTCTCTGAATACATAATGTCATATGGGATATTCTGCCTAAAATTCTAGTAGAACGAGCCCGTCAACGACAAGTGACGTCGGCCCACTTAAGTACAGAGATCTAGCTCTAGGATGGGCTGGTATTTCCCAGCCTCACCCAGACAATTCAATCACAATTTACAGTTATGTATTCACACAAAAATACTAGATCTATTTGCAGCTCTTGGTGAGATTATCTAGATCTATACATTCTGCATTCGCTGCAATCACTCCTGGTAGATTCATCATTCTCCTATCGGATAAAGGCTAGGCTCTTCGCTTCTGCATTAACTGTCACTCATCACGCTGCGGTCAGATCTGTACTTACTATTGTCCTGGCCATTGGCCAGGGAACAATGAGGAGGCTTTGTGAATTACAATTCAGGCATATGGATCACTCCATGATTAGATCTTCATCCAAACATGTAGCTGTAATTAGGTATTCACTCTAGTAGAATAGCACTGACCCCTTCGCAGACGGGCGGCCTGCACGGGAATGGAGTCCCCCCGTCAGCTGCTCACTCGGCTGCCTATTGATTATCAATACGCCTGCATTGATTGGTTATCAAATTAACGGCCAAGTGACGCAGACAAATAAGTTCTCACCCCCACGTTGAAAACGGGGTGTTAATCTTCATCGATAGCACATTATATTTCCATCTTGATATCCACCATCTCCCCTATATATAATATTCCCGCTGATTATCTATAGCCCATTCACCATAATACCAGTGATATTCTATTTACTAGAATACTACTGTTTATCTACGCCTTCCTGTTGTTCAATATTTCCTTATTTGCTTAAAATGACGTCATAAAAAAATACCGTCCTTGCATCCTTGACCCTATCTACAAATGACGTATTCCACATGTTATACATATTCACCTCTAAGTCGTATTGATTAAGTTATTTCCCTTTAACTACATTTAGTCTTGACACCCGGGGTCAACTCCTGGATTATATGCCCCAAAACTCAGGTATAGGGCTCAGTACTGGGAAATGTGTTATTACAGGTTTTCTGCTCTGGTCTCGCGTAGTAAAACACGGATCACAGATTCACATTAATACCGTTTTGTGAGATTCTAGGGCAATTCTACGACATTAACAGCGATACCGTCATTTCAAATTTCCCCAAAAAACTTCATGAAAGTGGAATTTCATCTTAAAGTGGACGCCCCTGAAATGGATCCCCCCGGGGCCATCGCCCTCTCTGCCCTCCTCTCGGCACGCCAATGGTCCCATCTCCATTTTCTGAAAAACTGGAGATCTTTTGGTATGTAGAAGAGTTATAACAAATGTATACTTTGGCATTTGTTTAAAATGCATTGTGGCACTTATCAAGCTGTTTCACAGTTCCGATTTATTCTAATCCTTATCATAATACGAAAGCCGCAAACGTTTAACGCCGAATATCTCAGTTGTGCAAAAAGTGGAGTTGGAATACACAAGAAGTAAGGCCGCATTATAGAACAGGGCTAACCAGCGTCATAATACACGTCATTCTCTTAGTCTTGATTGTGTCGTCATCGTTATGAGAGAAATATAACGACATTGCAGTAAATCCAGTCAGACACGACATTTTTCATTTTTGACCATCTGTACTCAAATGCTTGTATAGAGAAATTTATATCCGTTTAAATGACAGTCCCCATCCCCCATTTCATCAAATTCCAAGAGCAACAGAATAATACAGACAGATTATAGAAGGTATTCACGAAATATCATAAAAACTACAGAAAAACTGTGGGGTCGCAGCAGGGCTATAAGCAAAGTCAAAATTGGGCAAAAAGAAAAGGTTGCATGTTGCACAGCCCCGCGTGAGAAATAAAACCCAAACAATACAAAGCAAACTAAAGAGAAGACAGAAAATACACAAATTTTCGGCTTTCGCCTTTTTCAAGTGAAAAAAACAAAAAAACGAACAATAAAAGACTTCAACAGGAAGGAAGTGAAACAGTTTACTTAGCTGCGAGTTCTTGCTTCGTTAGCAGCACCAAAGCACGTCCGTCCGCCAAAAGCATGGAAGCTTGAATGCGTCACTTCAAACAATCTATGGACTAGCAGCCCGGTTTGGTACAAAGTTGAAATGTAGCAAAACAACAACCACAACAACTACAACATCTGCATTTCGCAAAGTCCTACCTTCTTTTGCTATCCAATTCTGTATGACGAAGAAATTTGGAAGGAGCTGAGTTTGAGTTTGAGTTTGGAGAAACTCACGTCGACACGATAACGGTCACATTGTGCTATGAAGAAGCAAGACACTGGACAGAATAGAACAGAATGCTAGGGCAAGGGGAGACCTTACCAAAATCATCCACCATCCACTCTCAAATGCGAAGAAAAAAAACGGATTCCGTATACATTATTTTGGACAAGGCCAAAGCCAGTACAAAACGAGTACAAAGCTGTGTCATATTCAAAGATCGATCACCATAAATATGATCTCAAAGTGACGAGACAGGCTGATTTACATTGGCAACAAGGACATTCGTTATTCTTCGTATTTGCATGTATAGCTGTTACCAGATAATTGAAGGGTTTAACGCTATCTGATATCTTGTGCTCTTAGGCGGATGGTACTTAAATAAGCATGCTGTTAGAGGGGACCTTTTATATAGAAAAAAATTATGTCTTTTTTTAAAGAGCGTGCTGTTAGAAGGATCGTGCTGGTAGCCGGTCGCTGTTAGGCGGTGATCACTGTAAATCCGGGAAAACCCGATCATACCAAGCCCAGTCAGACAGAGTAAGCCTCTGTCAGTATTTCTTTGGTGTACATTTTGCTGGTAGCAGAGAGTATAGATGTACAGAGAGATCTCACTTCCGCCAAATCGCGAAACTAGGTCGCTGCGGGTAAACAAGAAACTGAAGAATTAAAAGAGACCGCCTTCACCAAAGATAGTGTGAATACCTGTTTACTGTTGTTTGTTCATATTTTTGGGCGGGCTGAAACTATTTAGAGCCTTTTGTAAGATCTTACGCCCAGTGGAAATGCACAAATGGGTATTGTTTACCGCAGCGACCTACTTTCCGCTCCATGCTAACAGTGGTTTCGCAGAGCCTCCCGTGTATCGCAGTGTAAATGGGCCAATAGTGAAACCTCTCTATGCATACATACTCTCTGCTGGCAGCATCTGACTGTGGCGTTTCGGCTTGGTATGATACCAAAGATCCCAGAATTGACAAAATAAGACAGCTAGCGCTTTTAGCATGCACAAATTTCGCACCGCCACCAAGCGGCAAACGCGCGGAAGTCATGAAAGTGCCATATTTTACACAGATAAATAGGGAAAATACGGAATTTTGTTCACTGTTCAGCTATCGCTAAAGGCCTTGATTGACGTCACTTTTTGTGGAATCGTAACCTCAATCGGGGTGCCAAAACTCTGGCTATTTTTCTTTTTTTTAGTGGTAATGGCACCGTCACAATTTTGCCTCACAAATTTAGCATTATATCTAGCATTCTTTTCATACTATGCGCCATGGGCTCCGCACCTGATCAGCGCACAAATTGTGTGCACGTTTTTTTTTAGTGGTGCGAAGATGAAAGTGTCTCATCTTATCGTTTCTATAGGCCGTAGGACCAAACTTGTAGCTTGTCATTCCGTTACGCACCTCGGGGGATAAGCTGATTTTTTGCATGCAAGCTCTTATGCATCTCCCCTTCACAAAAAACCAATGTTGACATTTCAAGTCTTGCACATTTTTGTATAATTTGTATGTAAAGTGTGCCAATAAATAATAATGAATGATGCGAACTGAGTTTATCATTTAAACAATGCTATTCTAATCAACCAATGGAATTGAGCCTTTCGCTGCGAAATCCAAAATGGCTGCCTCCATGGTGGAATGCTGTATGCACACTAAGAAAGATGTAAATAGCAAAATAATTCAGTTTTCTTTGAAAAGTTGGATGAAATAAACAATCATGTGCTTTCTCTCTCTCTCTCTGTCTCTCTCTGTCTCTCTCTCTTACAATAAAAGTAGTAATCTGCAGTCCTGCTTCAGAACTCATGCGCGCCAGGACACTGCGCACCAAGCTTGATATGGTTACTTTTGGGTTAGTATAGGTGGTCTAATAAAAAAGCATTTTGCGTTCAAAGGTGGAGATTTTGTGAAATATATAATTATGTAAAATGAAACAAACATGCAAAAATACAGATGTTACATAAAACATTGTTATTTTTTTTAAATAACTTATTAATGTGCACAGTTATGGATGACAACATTTGATTTTTAGTCAAAGATGGTTACTGGGAACATATTAAAACCATACCTAGATTTTCCCTAGGGGATGCGTAACGAAATTTACTTTAGAGACTGGCTAGGATTTTGGTCCCACGGCCTACTAGTTTCTTTACTGTAACTCCCTTTCGTCACGTAAAAGGCAACAGCTTTGATCTTGGCTGGAACATTACTGAGTAAACCATTTTGTTTTGTCTCACTGTTAGCGTTATATGTAAACTAAGAAATTACACGGGACCACGCGCATTGGCCAGACTGA
>OZ007581.1:44299922-44322422 GCA_963931925.1 Onchidella celtica | reverse complement strand
TCTCCTACTAAAAAAAGGATGGTTAGATTATAATAATTTGTATATCTTCGGTAAGTCATTACTTCAAACTGAGTACAAGGTTGTAAAAACAGGTTTTGAACAGAATCTACCTAAAGATGTTATATTTAAATTATTCAATCAAAAAGACTATTTTATGAAAAAGAATATTTCTCCTTGTCAATTATTAGAAGAAGCTGGAAAACAATTTAATCTTTGCCAAAGGCATTGCGTATCCAACTCTTATCCAATTAATTGCCAGTTTTATGAAGATACCGATGATGTTCCAGATCCGAGCGAATTAAACTCTGAAGATAAAAATTTAATGATATTTGATGATATTTTACTGGAGAAACAAAACAAATGCGAAGCTTATTATTGACTGCTTCTACCTAACTCAAAATTATTTTAAATTACCGAGACAAACAATAAGAGAAAACGGAAATTTTTTCTGTTTATTCAAGCAAGATAATAAAAATATAACTCACATTTATAACGACCATGTAAGCGTTGATATGACATTAGAAGATTTTAAAAAGCTCTGTAAAAAATGTTGGGAAGAACCATATGGATTTCTTGTAATTGACAATTCTAGTGACAAATTAAATGGAAAATATAGATATAAATTTACTACATTTTACATACCTTAAAATGATAAATTTTATTCTATTAAAAATGGATGGTAGCAAACATATTTTTACCTTAAATATTTTAAGAGAAATCGCTCAAAACACAAGATCAAAATTTTCAGAGCAAATTATCGTTATGAATAATAAAACCACATTCAGGACCATATTTAACCCCCCTTTAGAATTAGAAAAAGATAAACATTATGAAATCGCCTTAGTTAATTTAGAAACTTACTATTCTTTCCCCAACATTGACGAGAACAACAATGTATTTAACTATTATGATGGTATCATATGGCATAAAGTGGAAATACCTGTTGGTGCTTATGAAATTAAAACTTTAAACACTGCAATTCAAAGCCTGATTGGTGATGCTATAAAAATCGAACCAAATAATCAAACTTTAAAATCCGTTATGACTGTCAAGAAAGGATACAAAGTAAATTTTAAAGAAAACAATACCTTAGCTGATTTATTAGGATTTCATCATGAAATTTATGAATCGGGAATTCATGAATCTGAAAACATTATAAACATTCCTAGTGTTAATAGTATTCTAGTTCATTTGAATATCATAAACGGAAGTATAGTTAATGGTTCCCCCGTTCCGGTTATTTATTCTTTTTTCCCAAATATATCTCCGGGACATAAAATAGTTGAAAAACCTAAAAATCTTGTTTTTCTGCCGGTAGCTATGAAAACAATAAATAACTTAGAGGTTAAAATTACAGATCAAAATGACAAACCTTTAAATTTAAGAGGAGAAACTGTTGTCATAAGATTGCGTATTAGAGAAATTTAAAAACTAAAAATGGCACTATCCAATTTTGATATTTTAAAAGCTGTTAAGGAATTAAGAATTCCTAATTTTAGAGGTGTGTTTTTAAGAACTGAATTACCTGAAAAACCGAGAAGAAAAGAATGTGGAATACTGAATTTAGGTGATGGAACGAAAGGAGGAACTCATTGGGTCGCTTGGTATTGTGACGATTCTCCGAATCGACTTCGTCGAAGCTCTGCTAATCCAAGCCTTGGCTTTGATAAAGTAAATAAAATTTATTTTGACAGTTATGGAATTCAACCTCCTTTAGAAATAATCAAATATCTTAGAGAGAAAAAAGGAGATATTCAATATTCTACTAATCAAGTACAAGATCCGAACACAGTAATTTGTGGACATTTGTGTTTGTATGTTTTAAAAGAATTATCAAAAGGAAAACGTTTTCAAGAAATTATTAATAGTTTGTATTAAGAAATCCCTGCTAAATTTTTTTCCTTAAAAATGCCCGTCGATAAATTTGGTCTTATGCCCAGCGGAGGCTCAGCGACGATTATTGTTCCATTTAATAACTATGCAATCAATCTAGATGATTTAGAAAATGTAGAAGGTTTTAATGGAAATGGAAAGAAAGAAGCTAGATATTGTTTCAAATTAAATGAAGAAGGTATATATGTTAGAAATGAAATTGTAGATTCCCCACCTCCTAAATTTATAAGTGATGTAAAAGATAAGCCTGTGAATCTTATAAATGTTGATGGAAAACTTAAAGTTATACCAGCCAAACACGAATGGGATGTTGATATTCAATTAAGAAGTGATAAAGTATCAACTAGAGGAAATAACAAAATATTACTAAAAGTTTACAACTCTGGTCGAATTATAGGAAGTTTGATTCCACTTCTTAGATATAGGGAGACAACAGTTTTAAAACGCCATGATGAGGAGTATTTTCTTGCAAACGTTAAGGATGAGCTACGCACCATTCTAACTTTTAAGTATGAATTTGAGAATGAAAAAAAGATTCTTGAAGACTTTCCGATAGGTTCAACTATAATTATTGAAGGTAAAGTTTTAGAATCTTTTAATAACAAAGAAATTATGGATGGATTACAAATGAGTTTTTCGGGAGATGATTCAAAAGATTTTCGAATAATTGTAAAAAAACAAAAAGAGGATTACAAAATCCGAAATATACCTAATGAATTGAAAGCCGAAAAAACAGATGGTGATATTAGTTTTAAAAATATTCTCATTTACAAAGAGTTTATAATTCATAGAATAAGATTTACACAGTTACCTGTAACTTTAGATGAAATAAATTATTTGTAGAAAAATGGATTACAAGAAAATTACTCCGTTTAATAACCATGCAATTAACTTAGAAAATTTAGAAAATGTTGATGGTTTTTTATCGAGAGGAGAACTAAATAATTTATATTGTTTTCAATTAAAGAGAAATGGAATATATAAAAGAGCTGAATTTCCTAAAAAACCTGAATGGGATATTGATATTAAACCCGTTATTGGTAAAAAAGAGACAATGATAAAAAATGATGGTTTGATAAATATGTTCAAGTCATCTAGTAAAGATATAAATGTTAAAAGAATCAACGGTCAAAACTATTTTGTTAAGGAAGAGCATAAAGATCAAGGCGAATTTCTTTTAGAATCAGATACAGAAAACGAAATTTTATTAAATCCACCCGAAGGATCCACTTTTATTATTGATGGTATAACAATTGAAAAAACTAATGGGTTTTCTTTTTTTTTTATCACCTGCTTATAGAATAAAGGTTGAAAAAGAAAATAAGGAATTTAGAATAATCACACAATTTGAAAAATATACGCGAAGATTTTTACCCGAATCAAAAATTACTTTTGAACCTGAAAATGTTTTATCTAATGATACTAAGTATAGTAGTCTTCTTACTAAAGACATTAATACTTTGTTTATTAATAAGTTTTATCACATTAGTAGAATAAGATTTATAGTAGCACCCGTTACAGATGCTCAAATTAGGTATTATTAAAATGGAAGACATTTTGGAAATTACAAAAAAATTTAAGGTAGATGAAAGTATTGAAAAATATGAATACCATGAATACAATCCAATTACCGGTACAAATTTAAACAGTGGAGGAGAAATTCGAATAACTATTGAATTGCAGGATATTTTTACTCATCCAAGTGAAAGCTATATAATAATTGAAGGTAGACTTACAAAAACAGATGGAGCATTATATACTGCTGATGATAAAATAGCTTTATGTAATAATGGCATAATGTATTTGTTTAATTTTATAAAATATCAGTTATCAGGACAAGAAATTGAAAATTTAAATCATCCAGGACGAGGAACAACAATGTTAGGATTACTCTCAAAATCACAAAGACTTAATTTATTGTGGATAAAAGATACTAACAGAAAAATTGAGAATAATGAAGGTTTTGATACAAGACAAGAGATACTGCTAAAATATCCTGACCCTAAAGGAACATTTTCCTTTCTAATTCCTCTGAAACATATTTTCGGTTTCGCAGAGGATTATGATAAGATACTTTATGGTTTTACTCAACAACTTACTCTGTACAAAAGACCAGATTCAAATATTGCAATTTATAGAGATGATAAAGCTGCCGAAGGAAAAGTTACTCTTGATAAAATCTCATGGTATGTTCCACATGTTTTACCAGCAGATCAACAAAAATTTGAATTATATAAAATTATTGAATCAAAAGCAAAATTAAATGTTGGCTATAGAAGTAGACAATGTGATTCAATAACAGTTCCTGTAGCAACTCAATTTTCATGGAGATTATCTGTAAAAGCTTCTCCCGAAAAACCTAGATGGATCATAATAGCTTTTCAAGACAAATTTAATCAAAAAGAAAATGCCGCGATATTCAATAATTTGGATGTAAGAAATATTAATGTTCAGTTAAATTCTAGGCGCTATCCAGAATCTGATTATCAAACATCATTCCCTAAGTTTCAATTCTCTAGAGTATATAATGATGCTGTATCATTTAAATCAAAATTTTATAATATAGATGAATTAATTAGCAATTCAACAATTACCACTATTGATTATCAAACGCTTTATCCGTTATTTGTTTTCGATGTTTCAAAACAAAGTGAAAGGTTAAAAAATAGCATAACCGATATAATGGTTAAGGCTACATTTAATAAAAATGTTCCTGCAGATACCACAGCTTATGCTTTAGTTATTTCTGATAAGATAATTTCATTTCAATCTGATGGAAGGAATATGGCAGTTATTCAAAGTTAACCTTCTCTACCATTTCATGTACAATATTTGTAAATTGATCAGAATATGGAAGAGTTTTAATACCATCATCAAGTATATATCGTTTGACACAGTGCGCCGGTTGGCAGCCTTTTTGTGCTCTGCATTTTATTACTTGTTGTTCCTGATCAACATCGGCTTTCTTTTGGATTTTTATACCAGCATGTTTATTAGGTTTCAGTGAATTCATGTGTGAAAAAATATTGTGAAAATTATGAAATTGAAGTCAGAAATTCTCAGATCAATTTTAAGATCTTCAAGTTGGAATAATTTCCACCATTGTGCTTGTGTTATTCTTGGCCTGTCACTACTCATGGCTAGTACAGGTAACATTGTTTTGACAAGTGAACACTTACACACTGAGACCGGTGTGCACACTGATGTGCTTGGTGAAGTGAATATGAACACCTTCAGTCAACAACTGTGTAATCCCACAATGGCCTATTCAAGAGACCAGCTGTGTGCTTTAAAACCCTTGAACACAGCAATTGTACCACCTAGTGTAATGCATAGATTAAGAAACAACAAAATTAACTTAATACCAGCAACCAAACGCTCAAGAAGGGGAGGCAAACAGAGAATTAAAGTAAACATCACCAGTAGACATGGTTGTCTCCCTGGATATAGACAAGTATGCAAAGCAAATTTAATCAAAGTGGACACTGATGATGTAGAACGTGACCAGTGCAGTAACATCAGAGTTGGTTATTTAAATGCTCAGTCATCTAGAAATAAAACTGAAGACAGTGTGGACCTCATTCACGAAAAGAATCTAGATTTACTGTTTATCGTTGAAACATGGTTAGTGAAAGAGCGTGATGCTATTATTGAAGATGAACTGACACCTCCTAATTTCAAAATTAAATCTTTTCCTCGGAAAAATCGTCTTGGAGGCGGGATCGCTGTAATTTTCAGAAAATCACTTGAACAAAAAATTGTTATTAAACCGGAAACTAGCTACCAACCTGAAACATTTGAGATTATGGAGCTATCATTAGATCTTGGCACCAAAGTCTTTCATTTTGTCTGCATTTATCGAGCGTCAGGCAGTAAAACCAATTTTCTGAGTGAACTTGAAGTTCTCCTACCACGCTTAACCTGCGAGAAAGGATGCCCTGTTCTTTTGGGTGATCTTAATTTTCATTTTCATTCTGAAACATCACCTGAAGTAAAACGACTTAAAGAACTTATCGACCAATGCAACATGTCTCAGATAATCAAATGTCCAACTCATCGAGCTGGTCACATCTTAGATTTAGTGATCATCAAACAAACCTTGAGCACATTCACCAACACCGCCGTCCTAGAAAAACTCATTTCGGATCATAAAACCATCGTACTCGATATTGATTTCGCAAAGCCAAATATCATCAAAAAAGTTGTGTCGTCCAGAGACATAAAAGGTATCGACATCAATGCCTTCAAGACGGAAATGGCCAATGCTCTCGAGAACTTTGAAGGCGACATCACATCTTATAATAACATCCAGCAGGATCTACTACAGCGACATGCACCTATCAAGACCAGGTCAATCTCCAACAGACCGTTCGCTCCATGGTACACCCTAGATGTCAAAGCAGCCAAAGCAGAATGTCGCAAAGCAGAAAGGAAATGGTTAAAGACAGGTCTTACAGTCCACAAGGACATTTTCAAACACCAGAAGAACAAATGGAAATGTGTTATTAAACTTGCAAAAAAAGACTTCTATGTCACTAAACTTCAAAATTCTACATCTTGTAAGGAACTTTTTAGTATTTGTGATGAACTCACAGGGAAAAGAAAGGAAACACCTCTACCCACAATTTACGAGAACAATTTGTTGCCCAATGTTTTTGCTGATTATTTTGGTAAAAAAGTTACAACTATCCGAGAAAATCTTGACAGTTTTGATGCCATTGATCATTTTGATGAGTTTCAGGGAAATCCTATAGACACTTTTGGTGTGGTGTCGAATGAATCTGTAAAATCTATCATCATGGCATCGCCATCAAAATGTTGTGACCTCGATCCTATTCCTACATTTTTGGTTAGATCTTGTATTGATGAACTGGTTCCAACTATTACAAAAATAATAAACAACTCTTATTTTAAGTGGGTCTGTCCCTGATTATTTTGAAACAGCCTGGGTAACACCACTTTTGAAAAAAACGACTCTTGATCAAAACATGTTGACAAATTATAGACCCGTCTCAAACCTTCCTTTTCTTTCAAAAATCCTCGAAAAGGTGATATTACAACAACTAATGTGTCATTTGAGAAATAATGACCTGTTGGAACCATTTCAATCTGCTTACAGAAGTAACCACAGTACTGAAACTGCACTATTAAGAATCATGAATGACATATTAGTAAAGGCAGATTCTGGAAATATTACTCTACTAAATTTGTTGGTCTATCAGCAGCGTTCGACACCATCGATCACGAAATCCTGCTCAGAAGGCTAGAAACATCGTTTGGAATCAGAGGGGTCGCCCTTAAATGGGTCGAATCTTACCTGTCAAATCGCCACCAATTTGTTGTAACCAACAAAATAAGATCTTTTTCTTATGCGCTTCAGTATGGCGTACCACAAGGCTCAGTGCTTGGTCCTATTTTGTTTACTATCTATACTATTCCACTTGTACATGAAATAAAGAAATTTAATTTACAATATCATTTCTATGCTGATGATACCCAGCTCTACAGTTCTGCCTTGCCATGCGATGTTGACAGCCTTCTGCAGCAGGCTGGAAACTGTATAACAGAAATTAAAAGCTGGATGAACCAAAACAAACTGGCACTAAATGAGGATAAAACTGAGGTTATTTTATTAGGCCGTGAGCGGGTTCTGCAAGAAGTGGACAGAACTGAGATGATAATTGGCACTAATTCAATAGAAATTTCAAAAAAAAGTAAAAAACCTAGGGGTTTACATTGATTCAAATCTTTCTATGTCATCTCAGGTTTGTCACCTCATTCGTATTCTATACATGGAAATCTGGAAAATTGGTAAAATCAGACATCTTATTTCAACTGAAACTGCGGCTGTTTTAGTAAATTCTTTTGTACTTTCAAAGCTTGACTATTGCAACTCCCTTTTTGGCTGGAATTTCACAAAAAAATATTAGAAAACTCCAAATTGCTCAAAACAATGCAGCGAGACTTGTTTTGAAGAAAAGGAAAAGAGATTCAGCACTGCCACTTCTGCAGAGTTTGCCCTGGCTGCCAGTCGAGAAAAGAATAATGTACAAATTGTCATCTATTTGTCACAAATGTGTCAATAATACTGCTCCATCGTACCTAGTTGATTTAAATGATTACTATGTTCCATCTCGTCAACTAAGATCATCATCTGACACTACAAAATTGAAAGTACCTAAAATGAATCTGTCCACTGTAGGAGAAAAGTCCTTTTCATTTCTTGGCCCTACCATCTGGAACACTCTTCCAAAGACAACCAGGGAAATTAATGACATTGGTTCTTTCAAACGCCATCTGAAGACCCATTTCTTTCAGACAAAATAGGCTAGGTGTTTTTCGGCAGCAACAATAGCAAATATTTTTGAATTTCTTTTGTGTATGCGTGTGTGTGTGTGTGTGTAAGAGTTTGTTAAAGCGCCCAGAGCTTGTCATTGACGGGGTTGGGCGCTATATAAATGCAATATATTATTATTATTATTATTATTATCATCATAAGGACTTAGAGCTTTCTTATTTATTTCTTTTATGTAAATTTCATGTTTATCAGAATTTAGCATTCATCTTTTTATAATTAATTTCATTATTAAATAAACAATTTTTGTAATCTTCAAATGTAACATCTTTATTAATTGTTGTTTTTGAAATATCTTTTAATTTTTTACATGTTGCTTGTTCGAGAACTTTATATGTATATGCTTTACTTCTAAGGAAAACTATTTCACTCATAACTTTACCATTTAGTTCATCTTTGAATTTATTAATAACTTTTTTATTTTTAGTTGAATGAAGAAAATGATCTTTTGGATAATCACTTGTGTCTAAATCATCTATTATTTTTTTCATATCTTCATAAACATCTTCAGTTCTGATATTAAGAAAGTATGAATCGGTATCAAATCCAACAACTTCATTAGATTTCCATAGTTCATTAACAACATTGTAATAAAATTGATACATAACCAGTTTGGAATAATAAAGAACACACATTCCTAAATAAATCGGTTTATTAAAATTTATTGATGTTACATTATTAGCAATACCAATTAGATTTTCATTAAAAATAATTGATTCCTTAAAATTAGGTTTACTTATTAATTTTGTTACTTGTTCTTCATCTGATAATAGTTTTAACTCAATTCGATCTCTTATGTTTTCGAGAGTTTTTCCATAGAAGGAATTATTCATTAATTTCCAAAGATTCCTTTCAAAGTCTGATTTTGACTTAGTTCTTTGATTGGTATTAAAATCGATGTAATCTTTTAACCAAGCTCTTTCTAATTTCTAATCCGAGGGATTTAAAACATTCTAATAATTTATAATGTATAATATAGTTCTTTTTATTTTTTAAATTTAGTATTAATTTTTCTACAGTTCCTACTTTTTTGTTTTCTAATTGTAAATAGTATTTTTGCAAATCGCTTAAATCATCTTCATTTATTTTTAATTTTTCTGGAGCTGAAGGAAATCTACTGGTGTTTACTTTAGCTTTAACTGTGTAATCAAGATCACATTCGATAATATATCCTCTTCCTTCAGGGACGTTTTTCAAGAATGATTCATCCTCCCATTTAAAATCTCCAACCGGTAAAGGTTCTGACATTCCTCCTCCATATAAATTATTTGCATCGAGATGTAGTAAATAATTTGATCTCTTTTTAGAGTCATAATCTGGTAAATATTTATTGTTAGCTTTTACATACCGAGGTCCTAAAACTCCTGAATAACCACCTCTTATTCCCTTCTCAAACATTAGTAGCATATCTAAATCTGTTAATAATTCTAGTTTAATTCCCGTATATTTTAATCCACATTGCCAAGTTAATCCAGGAGCTGAGAAACAATAACACTGATCAATTTCATGATTGGTTAGGAAAAATTCTCTAAACTTTTCAAATACATCTGCTAAAAGTAATACATCTGTTTTTAGATACAAATCATGATAATCTTGTAAAGTTTTACATTGAAAAGTATTCCAAACATTTAGAGCATGTTGGTATTCATCTTCTGTAATTCCTTCTTTTCTTAAAGTTGAGAAGAAATTTTTTATTGGTGGTAATTGTTTTTCTTTTAATCGATTAATTGAATCAATATATTCATAAGGGTAAACACCTTTCCTTTTTAGCAAAGTGTAATTATCCGGGAAATGTTCTTTCAAGATCGGAAAATCATCCATTGATTTAACAACACCTTCTAAAGAATTTGATAAAAATCTGTAACTATCTAGGAATCTTAATTTTCTGTAATAATTTCCGTATTCAAATGAAATATATTCTTCAGATGTTTTAGCAAGCAATGAAAGTTTATTATATTTATTTTCATATTTAATTATTTCATCTATTATGAAATGAAAGTCATAACCACTGCCATTGTGAAAAAATACTGGAATTACTTTAGATTGTTTTCCTTCTTTGGTATTACAAGACTGACAAGCAGCTCCTCGATACTTACCATTGTAATGATTGTGTTCTCTTACTTTTTCAGAAGAAGAAACAGAATCTTCTTCTGAAAATTTAACACGGTCTCTGACCTTGGTAAAACGCACATTACAAATATAACAGTTTGTTGCTTTATTAAATTCTTTTTCTTGAGCATAAGTTAATTTAGCTTTAGCTTTTTTATAGTAATTTAGTTTTTTACAGATTTCGTTATAATACATCATAATCATTTCGACAAATTTTTCTTTTGCATCTTCTCCGGTATAAGTATGATAAACGGAAGGACATAAATTATCATAATCGGATTGTATATACATTCCAAAACTAATAGCTTCTTGTTTAAAAATTTTATTTTGATAAGGTTCATTTGGATTTGGTTGTGTTGTAGATATTCTTTTATTACATGATTCAAAATCGCAGTAGAAAACTATCGGTAATCTAGATTTGAAATGATGATTTGTAAATTGTAAAATATTATCACCTTCTTTTGGAAGGATTGTCTTACACATTTTGTGATTTAAGCCTTTCTCTTTATGGTTATTTAAAGAATTAGTTGTTGTAAATATGTTCATACAATTCCTGCAGATAAAAGCTTTGTTTGTAAATTTATCTGCTAATAAACTTTCTAAATTTTTTATGAGTCAATAATGTGTATTTCCATCATCTTCTAAATATAGTAAATCAATGAAGTTGGAACTATGCTGGTAATTGCAACTAGTATAAATTGGATA
Source organism: Onchidella celtica (assembly GCA_963931925.1). Taxonomy (NCBI): domain Eukaryota; kingdom Metazoa; phylum Mollusca; class Gastropoda; order Systellommatophora; family Onchidiidae; genus Onchidella; species Onchidella celtica. The sequence continues at coordinate 44,311,360 of OZ007581.1, read as the reverse complement.
TATAGAATATTTATCTTCTGGTTTTTCTAAAGCAAAAACATTTATCGAAATGAGTCACTGCAAAATAAGAACAGCCCAAATCTACCTGTGTTTGTACCCTGTTATGAACTGTCAATTAAATTGTGACCAATAATGGTATCTTAGAGGTTTAAAACACATCATTTCATAAAGATAAAGAATTTACTATTCCATTTTGGGCAATAAAAATGTGAAGATCGTTTTTTTTTCACTTTAAATCAGTTTATTTTCTTTTCGAGGGTTTTTGTTGTCCGTGTGTGCACACTGTTATTTCGTGGATCTATTTAGATAATTACATGCTGTAAAAGTGCATGTGGCTGTTCCAACAGTCGCATCTTCACCAATAATAAAGAAATTAGGCTGAAAATCGGTATTGGCGTGGGCTAAGGCGCATTATGGTCGATATTTAATGAGTTTGCGTCCGACTTTTCGTGTGCACACTGACAAAAACAATCGCCATTGTTAAATCAAGGGCACTAATTCTAATAAACTGAAACAAAAGAAAGAAATGTGTACACATGACATATCACACAACTTCGATGTGACAAACAACTTTCCTTCATTGAGTAGTGTTCAGTTTTGCACATTTAAATAGCTATTATGCAGTTTAAAAACTATACTTTGGCAGGTAGATTTGGGCTGTTCTTATTTTGCAATGAGTCAAATATTATTTTGGTTTTCAAATTTAGGAATATCTTTTCGTTTAACTGGATATTTAATTCCATTCATATTTAAAGTATTTTCATAAGGCGAATAATTTGAGAGTCTGTGAACATGATCATCAGCAGGATACAATTTAGCTAATATAGACCAAAGAAAACATTTATTATCTTTTTTATTTTGAACGTTGATAATATTTTTACTTTTAAACGAAGTAGGAATATAAGAAGAAGCTCTTAAAGTTTTAGTTTTATAAAGTTTTACATTTGTTTTAATAATTTGATTAAATATATGTCCAGATCCTTTAGCCTGAAATCTATCAACCCATGCGTTAAAATTTTCATCAATGGAATCATAAAAGGTATTGAAATCATTAATGGAATTTATAATACCAAAACTTGATTGATAATGTGCTTCAATAATATCAAAAGATAAAGGAGTATTAAATTCAGAAGTTATTATTAACTTAACTTTTACTGTTTTATTATTTTTAAAATCTTCAATAAGTTTTCTCACTCTTTCCTTAATTAATTTGAAATATCTAGAAGTATTATTTTCTTTCACATCATCGATAATGGTTTCTTTGATAATATCTTTGAAATTTTTCTCGTTCATTTCAGAAACATTCTTTTTTGTTAGGGTTTTTTTCTCGTTCAGTTTTAAGAAATATTTTTAGTAGGTTTATTTTTCTAGTTTATTTTTATTATGGTTTTTATGGTAATCAGGATTTCTTTTCATAAATTCTTCATATGCTTGTTTATATTTTGCCTTATTTTTTACATAAAGTAAATGTTTTTGAGGTTTCATACATTCTTTACATTTCGTTCTATAACCATCTGCACCTTTTTTTTCTTTGTAAAATGAATCAAGAGGTTTTCGAATAAAACAACCATTGCAAATTTTTTCCATTTTTTAATTTTATTTATTAAAAATGTCTGAAAGTAGAACTCTGATGTATTGTGTAAAGTGTAAACAACAAACCGATACTATAAACATTGAACAAGTTAAAACAAAGAATAATAGAAATATGTTAAAAGGCAAATGTGTAATTTGTGGAAGTACTAAAACTAAATTTGTAGGAGCTGATAGCATAGCTAATAACCAAGGACGTGGTATAACCAATAAAATCATCAATAAATTTCCTTTTGAAATGCATTTGCCAGGTCATAATTTTACAGGACCGGGAACCAATTTGAAAAAACGGTTGAATTCCGATCTCACACCAAAATCTTGGAGTAAACCAATTAATAGAGTAGATGAAGCTGCAATGCATCACGATATTTGTTATTTACAAAATCAAGATACTAAAACCAGAAATGAAGTTTGTGATAATAAGATGATACAGTCTTTAGATTCTATTTTAAAACCAACATTAAGAGAAAGAATGGATAGAAATATTGTTGAACCTATTATTAAAATTAAAAAAACTTTTGGAATGGGCGAAAAAAAAAAAGCCTTACGAGTGATTTAGCAGAAGAACTTCATAAACCAGTAATTAAAAAATTAAGAAAAGAAGAGTGATAGTTAATGGAATTGATAAAATATGGGCTGCTGATTTAGTTGACATGTCTGCTTATTCTAAACAAAACAAAGGATTTAAATATATTCTTGCTATTATTGATGTTTTCTCAAAATATGGTTGGATGATTCCTTTAAAAAATAAAAGTGGACTAACAGTTGTTGAAGGATTTAAAGAGATATTAAGCAGACATCCAGAAAAATTATGGGTTGATAAAGGAAGTGAATTCTATAATAAACATGTTAAGAGTCTTTTCAAAGAAATCTATTCCACAGAGAAGAAGAAAAAAGTTCTGTAGTAGAAAGATGGAATCGAACAATGAAAGAAAAAATGTTTAAATATTTTACAGCGAATGGTGTTACGAAATATATAGATGTTTTAGATGATTTAGTAAATGATTATAATAACACCTATCATTCATCAATAAAAATGACTCCTATTGAAGGAAGTAAAAAAGAAAATGAATTAACCGTATATAAAAATTTATATACAAAAGAATCGCGTAGCCAAAAGCCTAAATTTAAATTAGGTGATAGAGTTAGAATTACAAAGAAGAAAAAGTTTTTTGGAAAAGGTTACACACCAAAATGGACAAAAGAAATATTTACAATAGACAAAATTTTATATACATATCCAATTACAAAATAAAAGATTTAGATGATGAAGAAATTATTGGTTCCTTTTATGAAAAGGAATTACAACGAACTAAGTTTTAACATAACGTAAAATTGAACGTATTAAAAACAGTTGATTTTTATTCTCTTAAAAATGACATGTGAAAATGTTCAATTAAATATTTCTGATAATCAGAAAGAAAAAATACAGAGAGCTATGAAAAATGATACTCCTGTTACTATTAGAATTACAGAATCTGGAAATGATGTTTTAGCTTTAACAAAAACACAAATAAATAAACTGCGAAAAGCATTCAATCAAAATAAAGGAGCTGATATTACTCTAAGTAGAAATCAAATAAAATATAACATGAAAATTGAAGGAGGGTTTCTGGCTGCTCTTGCTCGAATGGCACTCCCATTGTTATCTAAAGTTGTTCCACCAGTAGCAAAAGCTATCGGAATAGGTGGGCTTACCGGTTTAGCAAGTAGTGGTGTTCAAAAATTATTGGGAGACGGTTATCAACCTACAAACTCCTCTAGAGTTGGTGACGGTTTATATTTAAAAAAAGGTGGATGTCTCTGTCAAATTGAAACTGATGGAAAAGGTTTATATTTAGGAACTGTAAAAGGAAGCGGTAACGAGTTTCAAGGAGATGGACTGTATTTAAAACGAGAAGGACAAGTTTATAATGGTGAAGGTTTTTTAAGCGATTTGGTTAAAAGTATTCCGTTTATAAATATGTTAGTGTAACCAAAGGAGTATTTATTCTAAAAGGTTAAAGACCGCGTGAAAAAAATTAAACATATTTAATTCCACTTCCTATTAAATTATTTAATATTTGTTTTGAGTTTGAAGATAGAACTCTGTTCGTTTCTGGAGTTTTAAAAACTTTATCAATTATAAATTTATTAACAGCTTTTTGTCCTAAATCAGATGCTGTTTTCTTTGCAACATTTGATACAACTTCTTTTGCAGTATCTTGCATAACTTTGCTAGTAACAGCTGAAATTAAAGAATAAAAAAAACCAGATCCAGGATATTTATTACTATATCCTCCATAAACATATTTTCTTTTGTATCCTTTATTTATCACCAACATTTTATATAGCAATTTTTAACTGTAATTTTTTATATCCATTATTATTAATAATTTTTTTTCGATGTAACTCATCTATAATACTTGTTGTTTCATTTAAAACCCCAGTATTTCCTGCTTCTTTACTAGCCATTAATAATGATAATCTCCGTATTAAAGCATTTGGATCCGATGGAGGAAATCCTGTTCCGAAAGTTACACCATGAGCTGCTTCGAAGCTTCCCGGTTTATCACTTTGTATCTCTTTCCAAATTGGTTTTATGATCTTCTTGTATTTCTTTCCTCCACTAGATTTAGGTTTTGGGTTATGAGGATCGTTATTTTGATGCATAGTATTAGTATCAAATAAAATATCTTTATATTTAGTCATATCCTCATCTAAAAAATTTTCCGGTTCTTTGCTGGTTATTAATTCCAATAAACCGGGTGTTCCTGTATATTTCTTTTCTCCAATAATAATATCATCGTTATCAATTTTTATTTCTTTATTACCAATATAAAGTTTGTTATCTTTTGTATAAATTCCAAATGTAGTATCCCCACTATCTTTACCCAAATATTTTGTTAAATATTCGGTTGCTATCGGACCAACATCAATTGGAGAAGCAGCAATTGCTTGTGGAGATTCTTCTAATTGAATAGGTCGCAGCTCTGCTTGTAATGCAGGTTCAATTGCTCTCAAGGGTTGTTCTATAGCAAGTGGTATTTTCTGAATCGCTTTCTTATTTTCTTCTGCTGCTTTTTGTGTACTTTCTGTAATAGGACTAAATACTTTGGAAAAATCTCTTTTCATTTCAATATCTCCTACTCTTTCGCTTAAGTTACTTAATTGAATATTTTTTTTGGTTTTTAAAAATTCATTAACAAGAGCTTCACGTTTTGAAGGATCTTCAATTTCTAAAAAAGACATTTTTAATATAATAAAAATAAAATATTTTTAAAGGAAAAAAATTAAACTATAAGATTTTTGATTTTTTTCAATGGATCATCTATATTTAATTCAGGATCGCTTACTTTTTTCTTTTTTATTATATTTTTTAATTCTCTAAATTTTTTTTCTTCATCTAAAATAAGTTTAAATTCTTCATCTGAAATTTTTCCATCTTCAAGAGCATCAGAAATATAAGTTTGAATAGCATGGTAACATTTTGGTATTATTTTATAGCGAATTGGCTCTGAGAAATCTATGGGAATAATGAAAGGAAGAACTTGTATTCCACAGATACTAATCACTGCAGATAAGGCCCTATTCAGATCCTGGCGCATCGTGAATTATATCCACACTGCAAGAGGTTAGATAACGCGACATGGCAGATAACAATGACAACTAACTTTGCAACAACAGGTAGGACACAGCTGGGATAACACGCAGGAAAAACGCAACACACAAAAAGATGGGGTCTTAGGATGGGCCCCCTCCCGTATGGTCAGCTGTCCCCTTTCCCACCTTCGGGGCAGGCCACTACCTTTGTGGTCGTTGCCTGGCCTGGAGAGGGGAGAGCGTTTGCTCCAGGGAGTGTCCCGGGAGACCTAGTTGGGGGGGTTTTCCCTGAGCAGCCCCGTTGAGTGAGGTCTGACCGTCGGGGGGGATCCCTGACAGAGAACCATCTATAACTCGGGAGGGACAATAAAAACATAAATCAGTACAAGAAAGCTAAAGGCCAGCACATCTCCTACCACATACAAGCAACTAACTCAGTTAACCACTCCGAATAGGTGTAAGGTATAACAGTAACAGAGTCACCGTAGTAAAGGCCCTCTTGCAGTATTCGGTGTTTTGGCTAGTGATAAAAGATGGTGACGAGAAAATATTTGACAGTGATGGCACCACTCTGGTGCGGGCTTGTGGGTTGCTCCGCCCCGTGACCTGTATGGGCCGGGGACATAGCATAGGATACTAATATTAATCAGTTCGTGTATGCGTGGATTTAACATTTATCCTTCCCTCCTCACCCTCCTTCTACCAGTTTCTGTCTACCCAGTTTCAAGGTTATGAAAAACCAACCCATTTACCATACCGGTAACCAAAGATAACCCTGATAAGGAAAGGTAAGTTCATTTATTATAACAATACTAAGTTACCATAGATTGTCAGATAACAGCAAAGTACTAATCAACCTCGCGGCGCCATCCACAAGGAGCGGGTAAAAAAAAAAAAAAAAGTTTGAATAGTATTAAGTTTTGATTCCAATAAAAATAAAATTTTCTGATGTTTATCAGCTTTATGTTGTAATTTTTTATTTAAATATCTTAAAAATATACTTAATAAACCTGTACCTATAGAAATACCTTCTATAATAATACCTGCAGGAATGTTAACCACTGTAGATAAAAGTATTACTCCTGTTGTTCCCATTCCAATGGCTACAGTTTTTAAAGTTATATCAGTTCCGTCAATTATATTTAAAGGTTTTGAATATTTCTTAACTGTTATTCTTTTGTTTTCTTTAGTTCTTTCAAAAGAATTTTGAATGTCAAGAATTTTTTTCATTCTATAATTCGAAGCTTCCATTTTAGAATAAAATAAAAGAGTTATAGGGGATTTTTTTTGATAAAACTTACTTTTTCATATGTATATATGCTAATAAAGGGTGAAATTTTATATATTTTAAAGATGGCCGAGAAAGGTAAATTTTACTTACTACTAGACATCCCACCTAAAGTCCTACTACCAAGCAAAGAAACAAAAAAAAAACAACAACATATTATATCATGACAGCACTGCTGCAAGAGATCTTAATAAAATATTTTTAAAAAAGCAGTTTTGACAGTTGGTTTCTATTTTGTTTTTGTGTTGTTGTTTTAAAAAAAACAAAACTGTTGAGGTTTGAGAGAAATGCTGCTTACTTGTTTTTGTTAAAAGAAATGTTATGCTTTGAGAGTTAGTTTTAAATGCATCCCAGTTTTTAAAAAAGAAATGTTATGCTTTGAGAGTCAGTTTTAAATGCATCCCAGTTTTTAAAAAAGAAATGTTATGCTTTGAGAGTTAGTTTTAAATGCATCCCAGTTTTAAAAAAAAGAAATGTTATGCTTTGAGAGTTAGTTTTAAATGTATCCCGGTTTTTAAAAAAGAAATGTTATGCTTTGAGAGTTAGTTTTAAATGCATCCCAAAGAAATGTTATGCTTTGAAAGTTAGTTTTAAATGCATCCCAGTTTTTTAAAAAAGAAATGTTATGCTTTGAGAGTTAGTTTTAAATGCATCCCAGTTTTTCTTAAAAGAAATGTTATGCTTTGAGAGTTAGTTTTAAATGCATCCCAGTTTTTAAAAAAGAAATGTTATGCTTTGAGAGTTAGTTTTAAATGCATCCCAGTTTTTTAAAAAAGAAATGTTATGCTTTGAGAGTTTTAAATGCTTACAAAAAGAAATGTTATGCTTTGAGAGTTTTAAATGCTTACAAAAAGAAATGTTATGCTTTGAGAGTTTTAAATGCTTACAAAAAGAAATGTTATGCTTTGAGAGTTTTAAATGCTTACAAAAAGAAATGTTATGCTTTGAGAGTTTTAAATGCTTACAAAAAGAAATGTTATGCTTTGAGAGTTTTAAATGCTTACAAAAAGAAATGTTATGCTTTGAGAGTTTTAAATGCTTACAAAAAGAAATGTTATGCTTTGAGAGTTTTAAATGCTTACAAAAAGAAATGTTATGCTTTGAGAGTTTTAAATGCTTACAAAAAGAAATGTTATGCTTTGAGAGTTTTAAATGCTTACAAAAAAAAATGTTATGCTTTGAAACTTAGTTTTAAATACGCCCCCACCACCCCCCTTTTTTTAAAGAAAAAGAAATGCAGCCTATTACTTTGAGAGCCATTTTAAATGCCGTCCATGTTTTTTTTTTTTTTAAAGAAACTAGATGAAGTTCTCGGCATTATCCGGGATAAACCTGTGGACCCATCGTTCTCTCTTTTTGGTCTAGAAAGCTTCCCAAATTCTACAGTTTAACTATAGATTTCGTACGCCCCAGAGTACTATGCACTCTTTCTTGGTAGGGAAACTGCGCACACCGAATTGAATGCGTATTAATATCGTTTCCGGTGCGATGAGCTTCCTACAGGGAGCCAAAATAAAGATCATTGTATTTTACTTTTTTACGACTTTTAATTTAAAAATACCTGAAACTTGAATCAACATAATCGGTCTATACAAAAGCGATTGAACTGGATTAGTTGACACTGAAGAAAATACATTTTATAATTTTTGAAACTGCCATTTAGGCTGTGGCGTCGAGCAAGAAAAAGGACCAAAATTGCACCACAATGAATTACTCCCGCCAATACTTTTTTTATATAATAAGTAAGATGTTAAGCTTTGAGTCTTAAATACGGCTGACTTTACACAGGACTGACGTTGATGTGACCTTTAGTGAGGAATAGATTGCCCATCTCTGCCCTGGGAAACCACAAAACATATTTCTAGAAATGTATCGCAGCAATGTAATCATACATCATCTCTTTTTTCTGTTTGGTATATAAAAATACAAGACAACGCTTATCTATGGATCCAAAACCGCAGAGCGGATGTTCCTAAACTTTGGCATGAAGAATGGGAGGTACACCATGGTCTAGATGCAAGGTGCTCGACTCTCATGCCGAAAGTACTGGGTTCAAATCCCGGCCGGTGCAGGCATCTTGGAATTTTGGGATTTTTATCATATTTTCCTGTCCCTGATCTTATGGGAGGCATAACGTTGCGCACGTTAAAGATGCCTTGGCAGTTGGAAATCGAAAAGAGCAGGCCGAACAGGCCGCTGTCAGGGACAAAAAAAAAATAAATTCATCCCTACCACCCCCCGCCCCTTTCATCTCCCTCCACTCCCCCCCCCCCCAAAAAAAATTCTCACCGACCGGCGCTGCACTATGGCGACGACGTGCCTGCTCCAGTTGTAACTGGGCTGCAGCGTGGCACAAAGGCAAATTTCCCAAATGGGATTAAAGAAGTATACAAAAAAAAAAAAAAAGCGAAATACAACCGCGACACAAATAAGCTAAACTAGCTGAAGTTATGATCTAGAGGTGGGCTGGTCAATTATCTACATTCATTGTATATTATGTTACAATGTCGTATGATCCTTACCTGGAGTCAGTCGTTAGTTTTTAACAATAATCATAGTCCAACTACTACATTGCTGCATCATGTTTTCGTTCGCAATACCAAAAGCCCCTTTTTCATACAGAATACGTGTAGGCCTGTATCTAAGAGGTAAGTACGTATGTAGGCTTCAGTACTGTAAGATTTGTAAATGTAATGCTAGTAATAGTGACTTTGTGTCTGTAATACAAAATAATATATTTGAATGTACGTTAAAAAAAACGAAAACAAACAAACGTTTCCATAATCTTTACTTCTGATGCGTTTTACGTACATATAATCAAGGATGGAAACTGCAGGCGCAGAAAACGTGCCGTAAGTTTAAAATACGAAATCTACTATTTCACTTCGGGCGTTTCAATGACATATGTAGAAAAAAACAGGGCCTTTAAAATGAATACATGTAGTACGCGCGACTTCTGCAAGACAGATTCTCGAAAGAAACGTACGTCTTTATAATGGAAGTGTATATCGGTACAACACGTTGTATGGATATGGACAGTGCTTGTCCGTACAACATGTTTATCAAAAGCGCGGAACTGGCGAAGGTTTGCTGAAACAAAACTTGGTATGGTGTTCACGAATTTAAAGTGACAACACATGGAATAGTCAGATGGACCTGGGGGCGTGAGGGTCTAGTCAGTTTGTATCAATGGGCGGTAGTCAGATTGTCTAATCAGGCGAAAAGGGGCTGGGGTAGCCATTGGTGATCGACGTACACTCAAGTATATTATTGGCGCAGATCACGCAATCTCCGAGCAGAAGTCGGACTGTTTTGCTGCTAAGCCGATTCATATATTTCAAAACTATGCAAATTAACAAGGTCAGTAATATAGTATTCCGGTGTGTGTTCTACGTCGTCGAATTGTGTGCGTTATACGGATATGCACTGTCCATATCCGTACAACATGGATATAATTTAGGGCTCAGTGTGCAAGAACAGTAGTCTGTTGAAAAAAAAAAGGATTTGTTTCGTTTAATGTCAGACACATTGCGCTTCTCTGAAATTCTTCTTTTTTCTGCACAAAAAAATAAAAGAGAATTCTATAAAGGTTCATATTTAAGTTTGGTGTATAGATGAAGCAGATTATACCAGTTAATTGCAAAATAAACATATTTTTTTTCCAACTCTCTGTCTCTCTCTTTCTCTAGCTTTCTGTCACCCTCTCTATGCCTCTCTTTTTCTCTGTATATTTCACTTCCTCTCCGTTCTGTCTCCTCTCTGTCCTGTATAATATTATCATGGGTTTTGTCACCTGAGAAGCTGAGGCAGGAAAAGACGTATTCTGACTACTGCACACGACAAGATTCCTTTTGAGCATTAACCGATAACTTACGGGCAGTAAGAACGTTCATATTTGGCCTATATCAAACAAGAAAAGTCCAGATTCGGCTTACGGACTGATAGAACCCTTGGAGAATCCCCCTGCCCTTTCGCTGACCGGTGAATTGTTAATACTACACTGGGAGGAATGAGGACTACTCCCACCTATCGCTGAATCGTCTCCTTCAACGAACGAAACTTCACATTTTCGAGACTGTGAGAAATGGGGACGACTGCCATCCAAAGCTGAATCGTTTCCTTCAGCGTGTGAAACTTCACATTTTCGAAAGCGCGAGACATGGGGATCTGACCTTGACCTTCTGCTATTCACGGGCTCATTTTTCACTACAAGGTTTCGGTATGTCAATTCACTGAATCTCGTGGGATAAATTCGATAACTGTTCTTTGGCTGTTCCAAAGAATTCTGACCTATATTACGGGAGTTGGAGCGTTGTTTGGTAATGTTGCTTTGAGTGATCTCATTAACGGTGTCTTCACAATCCGCATGGACCTTTCTAGGACAGTCCTGACGTTGTCCCACCATCCATGTGTTATTTCTGTGTAGGCGTTTAGGACGCCCGGCAGTTTCACGTGGAGGTATCGGTGGTAAAGTACAGGCACTATTGTCGTGAAGCGGGGAAAACTTAGCATTTCTCAGCCTCAGCTTTGCTTTGAGTAAAGTTTCCATGGTGACAGGAGTGTACAATAACTGTTTTTCGTCCTCGGGAGTACTTGTTCCTGTCTCAAATCTCGTCGCCACGTTGAAAGATGCGTATGAAACGGACCATCTGTCAGATGGCTCATCTTTCTGGACAATTTGGGGGACTGGGGAGAATTGGCGAGATCTTGCCAGCCATTTTGCTCGGTATTTGGGGGTTCTTGAGCCACTGTCATATTCTTCTTCGAACTCTGCGTGTACGGAAGTGTCGGTATCGGAGTCGTTATCCAAATCTTTTTTCCAGTCTCTGAAATCAGCGGGTCCGGCCTCTATATAAGGCGGTGTTGAGGGCTCTAGGTAGCCTATATTCGGAGACTTCGGATCTGTGTCCGGAATGTTTCCGATTGAAGGCTTGTGAGGTCTAGGTGGTAAAGCCCTTGGGGGTGCCGGCATGGTGTC
>OZ007581.1:44277422-44294922 GCA_963931925.1 Onchidella celtica | reverse complement strand
TAGTATTTACAAGGAGGTTTGAAGAGTTGTGTAAAATCAGAGTTTTGTTCTCTACACTTCAAAATGGAAACATCCATATGACACATGTACGTAATAAAATTAGGTGTGAGAGAACCATTTCATGACAAAATCACAAAATCGGCAAACTGACGCATACAACAAGGCGACAACTACCCCTGGATTTATGACCAGTGAATAAACTTGTACATAACACATTCTGATTGATAACCGTTATATTTCTACTTGGCTGGATGAATGAATGGGCTCTAGGAAAGACCGGCAGAAATGTCTTCCGCTATATGACAACACCTAAACCAAATGATAGCCTAAACTCCCTAGAAAGAAGAAAACAAGCTGTCCTTTTCAGCCTACGGACACAACATATAGCTCTTAACGCCCACTTAAACAGAATTGCCCCCCCCCCCCCCAGAAGGAACCCCTGTGCTCACTGTGCCCTCACCCCTACGAAACTGTACCACACCTCCTTTTTGACTGCCCATCACTTCGTCATTTACGAACTACACTGCTGCCAACCGACCCAGACTTTGAAAACACTCTATACTGTGGAACAAACCAACTCAACCAAACCTACAAATTTTATGTCATGGCAACAAGTCGAAGGGCACAAGCCCAGAAGACTGCTGGATCGGAAAAGTAAAGTAAAGTAAGTTCTACTTGGCTGCTGTTATGTAGAAAGCTACAGCTGAGCACTGGGCACAACTCAGTATTTTTCCTGTTTTGCTTTCTAACGACACCCGAGACACAGGATATCGAGACGGACCGATTCATTATTTTCCGTCCGCCGGCTTGTGCGCGTACCATCCATGTCAACAACGCAACAATTCGCACCATCTCCCTTCACAATTGAACGAAAAAGACAAGTACCACAGAGCTCTGTGAGTAGTACTCACAGTGTTTATACGCGCACAAGCTGTGGACATATAGTGAAAGAAGGAATGGTCCGTCTCGGTATTCTGTGTCTCGTATGACGCTACGTCCTAGGCTAAGAACTGGACATAACAGACCCCGGCAGCATCTTTACAAAAGATTCAGGGTTGGAGAAACAGAGACATGCCCATGTGGAAATTCCCCCAGAGAATGCAGAACATGTCCTCCAACAATGCCCCCTATACAGACAACAGAGGGAAGATGGACAGCTGGCCTCGAGGTGCGGCACTACACACTACGCAATACGGGACAGTAGAGGATCTCAGGAGAATAGCGTCCTTCATAAATTCTACCGGCCTCCAGAAATAAACAGTCTGACATGTAGAACGCAGAAGAAGAAGAAGACACTACGTCCAGTTAACAACATCCTTCCTTCCACTCACGAAGTTCGGCTAATCCTCAAGTGAATCTCGTCGCCTCGTCAGTAGCAACTGTTGTGTCACACGCCACTCTCAGCCTTCCTGGAAAAGGAAAGCTTTTTCAAAAAGTGATAACGCATCAAAATCTGCCATACACTCGCAAAAAGCCGTAAATGCTCCAGACACAACTTTGAGAAGATAACACAACAACAAACAAAACGTCACAGTCATAGCACAATTGCCTAGGTCATCTATTATTATAAAAGTGAACTTTGGAGGCTATACCCTACTCCTCCATTAATACTTAGCCCACACGCTTCAAATTTTACAGACGTCGACAATATCTACATACACAGGTTTTTCTCACATAAAAAGAGATATATTTAGATATCCAGTGAAAGAGTTACACTCTACTAAAACGTGCCTTTCACAGTGAGAACCACGTAAGTCAGTAAATACTCAATTTCAAGAAAATTACCATCAAACTGTGGAAAGTTTGTTATCAAACTGGTTAGGAGTAAAAGAAACTCTGTCGCGTTTTCTCATGCAAATAACACTAAGGGGAGGGGCAGTGAAGGTGTGAGTCTGTGTGTGTGTGTGTGTGTGTGTGTGAGAGAGAGTCTGTGTAGTGTGTGTGTGTGTGTGTGTGAGTGTGTGTGTGTGTGTGTGTGAGTCTGTGTGTGTGTGTGTGTGTGTGAGTCTGTGTGTGTGTGTGTGTGTGTGTGTGTGAGGACTAGGTGTTCAACACGCAGGCAAAAGAAACCAAATATGATTCATGTACATTTGCTTTCGTTTTTAACATAATTTGCATTTTCGGTCCTTTTTGGTCTCTGAGGACGGAGGAAACTGGAAGATAATCCCCTGTACCAGATCGGAGGGAGAGAGGGGTGGAGAGGGTGGGTGGGGTGGGGGGGGGAGGTGTTGTGGGGAGGGAGGTGAGAGGACCATTGAAATAGCTTGGCGGAGGTGGGGGGTGGGAGGGAGATGAGTGGGTTGCACATCATTGATATCATATCTTGTTTGCCACTCCTACTAACTATTATCATTGGTCTCAAAGATGACAGTGTTGTAAAATGTCGTTAACTCGAACCTTTCTAAGAAGAATTGAGATATTTCTCATGCTGGTAGCCCTTAATAGCCCGCTAGTTGCTTTTAAGTTGGGGGTTAAATTATCAAAACTAAGGGTTAAATAACTTTTTTATTTCTTTGAGTATCGTAACTATTAAGTCCGATAAAGAAAGTTAATCAGTTTTTTTTTTTTTGCTCCTCCTGAAAAAGTAGTAAAAACTGAGTTACGATTGTTTACCAAGCAGTCCTCAAATTGGCTCTGCATTAACTCATTCCCTACGGTGGCCCATCCTAAGACCCCATCTTTCTGTGTGTTGCGTTTTTCCTGCGTGTTATCCCGGCTGTGTCCTACCTGTTGTTGCAAATTTAGTTGTCATTGTTATCTGCCATGTCGCGTTATCTAACCTCTTGCAGTGTGGATATAATTCAGCCTACGGTAACGTTTGTAGCTGTGGACGGGAACTCAACTCTATCCAGTTTGAAATTTAGGCGTAGTTCAAAGAGGTTTTTTCTTTCACTCAGTATAAACACAAGACATAAATATATTATAGACATTAATGTAAAGGAAAATCAATGAACCAGGATGGGATTCAGTATTTCAAGAGTTAGCTTAGATATTAGTGTTGGAAAATCGGTGTCCACTCGAGCCGGATATTCGGCTTTCCTCAGCGAAGGGAAAAACCACGAGCCGAATATTCAGTTTACCGAGGCGAATGACTTAAATTTATGTCATGTAAAAAAGAAACAAACGTACAGTGAAACATATATTAAGTGACAGGATATCACACGGTCGATTGTCAAAGCCAGGCTAGGCCGGATTGAGGATCAGGAGGACTGGAGTGAAGATCAGAAGGACTGGAGTGAGGATCAGAATTACCGGAGTGAAGATCAGAAGGACTGGAGTGAGGACCAGGAGGACTGGAGTGAAGATCAGAAGGACTGGAGTGAAGATCAGGAGGACCGGAGTGAGGACCAGGAGGACTGGAGTGAAGATCAGGAGGACTGGAGTGAGGACCAGGAGGACTGGAGTGAAGATCAGGAGGACCGGAGTGAGGATCAGAAGGACTGGAGTGAAGATCAGGAGGACCGGAGTGAGGACCAGGAGGACTGGAGTGAAGATCAGGAGGACTGGAGTGAGGACCAGGAGGACTGGAGTGAAGATCAGGAGGACTGGAGTGAAGATCAGGAGGACTGGAGTGAAGATCAGGAGGACTCAGCGAAGGGAAAAACCACGAGCCGAATATTCAGTTTACCGAGGCGAATGAGTTAAATTTATGTCATGTAAAAAAGAAACAAACGTACAGTGAAACATATATTAAGTGACAGGATATCACACGGTCGATTGTCAAAGCCAGGCTAGGCCGGATTGAGGATCAGGAGGACTGGAGTGAAGATCAGAAGGACTGGAGTGAGGATCAGAATTACCGGAGTGAAGATCAGAAGGACTGGAGTGAGGACCAGGAGGACTGGAGTGATGATCAGGAGGACTGGAGTGAGGTCCAGGAGGACTGGAGTGAAGATCAGGAGGACTGGAGTGAAGATCAGGAGGACCGGAGTGAGGACCAGGAGGACTGGAGTGAAGATCAGGAGGACTGGAGTGAGGACCAGGAGGACTGGAGTGAAGATGAGGAGGACTGGAGTGAAGATCAGGAGGACTGGAGTGAAGATCAGGAGGACCGGAGTGAGGACCAGGAGGACTGGAGTGAAGATCAGGAGGACTGGAGTGAGGATCAGAAGGGCTGGTGTTGCGAGTTCTGAACAACGCACATTAGCAATATACTGAAGAAGACTTGAAGCAATAGAAATTAAACAGTTTATTGACATTTAAACGACTGATTCGTGAGGAAACTTCTTTTCCTTCATGTGAGTGAATGAATGACTACCTGCCCCGCGTGAGTGACCCTTTTTTTCTTTCTACTTCCGCCCGAGCGAAAAAGTAAACAAACCAGATAATGGGATAAAATAAGCCAAACAGAGTTAGCCGAGGTGGCAATTTGGGAGATTTCTTCTGATATGCAACATACTCCCCACCTTGGACTATTAAATACATGTACAGAGTCCAAAATAAACACAAATGACTCAAGGGTAAGTGCATATGAAGGCTATAAAACCTCCAATACTAAAATAATTCAAACTCACATTAGGGAAAGAGAAGCAACCACGACTGATTACGGTACATCAATATGTGTATTGAGTAATGTGGTGTCAAAGAGAATGTAGAATTTACATGTAGTGTAGAAATGCAGTGTCCTGCAACTTTAAACAATATTAAAGCACTACCAGTCACCCTTCCTTCACACACACGTCTATTTATATTCCGGAAGACTGCCGGCTTAACGTTTCTAAACATGAAAGCAAAGTGAATAAATCAAACAGTATGATTTCAAAGTAAATAATTACATCAAATAAAACTAGAGAAAGTACCCTCTCAATCTGATTTCACGCACCCAGAGTGAAAACAAATCCAGCGTATCTATACCCCAAATGAATGGGAAATGTTTAGTCTTAACTGAAATGAATAATTCTTGCAACTTTAGAAACTTAACAAGAGACTGGATTTCTTCTCAAATCTGAGTCACGAATGGCAAGAAATTGACACTAATGAAAAAAAATTTGCAAGCTGATGACATGTTTCTTAAAATTAAACGATACTGATTTCTCAAAGCCTTACTGTTTTTCAACACAAAGTTGTATCAAAGTATACATGAATAAGATAAAATTGTGGTATACTTTGTCACGAGTGGAGTGAGCGGGATTCAAGGATTACGGGGGCATGGAAGTGAGGGATTGACTCACGGGATAGTGAGGCTGCTCACCTATATTGACTTCTGTTAGTTAACGTTAAAGCGTGAAATGTTGTGAGTTGGGGGGTCGGCATGAGGCGAGAGCGCTGTACTGACAATCACTGCAAGTTAAGGAGTCCCAGGGGACAGACGTGAGATCAGAGGCAGTCGGGAGATTGTTGTGTGTTTTCCAGTGATGACTGGTAGGTTGAACTATGATTTATAATTATGATGATTGATGTATTATATTCGCCTATGACCATGATGTAAATAAGTATATGTGAGGAATGTGGAAGTCAGTGATTACTGTGTATAGAAATGTGCGCCATGAGCGATAGATGTAAGTTAGGTTCATGGATTCGTAGCGAGAGTGAGTGCTGTGTGGTACGGTGGAGGTGTGTTACCGTAAGATGTGTGGTGAGTGAAAGGTGGACTATTGTGTGTACGCTTCATGGTTTTTAATGAGGGGTGAAGTGGTTAGAAATGGTATGGTACTATACCAATGTAATGTTCTTCTTGTAGGTGCCGGGGTCGGGCAGAGACGCCACCCGCGGTAAGCGAACTAGCACAGGGGATAGGCCAGCATAGGGCCGAAGGCTACGCATAGGCCAGTGGAGTGAAGCTGTCGAGCAGGACAGGAGGGGCGCATGAGTCGTGGCAGTCTGGCCACAGACAGGGATGTGTATATAATTGTTAATGTGCTCTTAAGATGTACTACATGTGATAGTGATATACGACTGTGCTATTGTGAGATTAATGTGAATTGAACTATTAACGTGCTATTGCCATGTTGAGGAGCTCTTGGAATGCTCAGGTGTTATTGCCATAGGAATGTGTTATTAAGACATTGAGTGGAGAGGCTGAAGCCGACGTGTATTTAAAAGTAACTACCGGGTTGTGGACCCGAGGAAGAGTGCTTGAGGGAAAGAAGGCCGTTGGACGGCAGTTGATTAGAATAATATAATGTATGTAATTGCCCTGTTATCTTTATCTTTATGTGTAATAAATGTGTGAGTCTGATGGGTTGTTCTGTTAAGTGTTATACGTGTCCGTTCGTGATTGTTGTCCTGTTATAATTATTACATCTCCCAGTCTGGGATTTGTGACATACTTCATAACATAGAACAATAACAATATATGTAACAAGTAACAATGGACTCATAGGAAATCCCCGACAGAAATGCAGATGATGCCGATATGTAGGATGAGTTGGGAGAGCAATTAAAGGTTATCATAGACTGAAGCATAACATTGAACATAACGGTCAGAGATGTCCATCAGAATCCAGAGCAACACGATGTTTAGTGATAACGATAACAGAATTGTGTACTACTACTACCAGATTTAGTAAAAGACCTTAGATTTACACAAATAGCATGATCTATAAATCTAAAACGGTCCTGGGGCGGACGGTTCGACCAGCTCTAGTGGCAACCGATTTGTCACTTTCAGCTACCCTGCCATTACCTGGTTGGTTAACTGTAGAGTTTCTCTCTGCTTATTCTCTCTGCCGAGAAGGAACGTCAACTTCATGAGGGTAGTCATCTGTGTCTCTCAACATAGACAAATCAGAATCTGACTCACCTGACTGTAGTTCCAGACTGTGAATTCTCTGGATAGACCTGACTAGCAACCCGCTGGCAGTCCGAACTTCTACTGTTCGAGGGATACCATCTTTACCAGTGAAGAGTTTGGTCACAACACCTATGGGCCAATGGAGACGCGGTGTGTTGTCCTCCCGTATTATTATCACCATACCTTCCTTGACAGAACCTCTGCGACCATTGGTCTTCACTTGGGGAAGATTGCGAAGATAATCCTGGCTCCAAACCTTCCAAAACTGAGTGAGAGTTGCTTGTTGAGCAAAGTACTGTTCGGTTACAACCTTCTGATTAACTGAAGAAGAAAGGGCATCCATGGGTAACATATGACATCCCTTACCGAGAAGAAAATGAAAGGGTGTAAGAATCTTGTTTTCTTCCGCATCGTCATGGACAGCAGTCAAAGGTCGGGAGTTGATACAGGCCTCAACTTCCTGTAAAAGAGTGTCTAATTGACTACCACCAATTGTTTTCCTCAAGATGGATTTGACACTACGAACCATCCTCTCCCACCAGCCTCCCCACCATGGGGAGCGAGGAGCTATAAATTTCCAACTTGGACACATGGTTCCAAATGCCCCTGTAAGCTCGCGAGACCCACTAATGAAGGTTTTTGGATTGTCTGAACAGATAATGGTGGGCATACCTCTTCTTGCCACAAAACGGCGAAAGGCCATAAGGAAACCAGACAGTTTAAGAGACATCACTAACTCAAGATGGATGGCTCTCACCACGCCACAAGTGAAGAGAAGAATATAAAACTTCTGATCCTTGTAATCGGAACAATACAAAGGTCCTGCGAAGTCGAGACCAGTGACTGAGAAGGGTGTGGCTTTTGTTACCCGTGATTTTGGTAATGGAGCAAAAGGTTCATTGCAAGGACCAGCATCGAAACGCTGGCAATGAAAGCACTCTCTCTTGACTTGTCTCGCCAGAGCTCTTAAGCCAATGATCCAAAATTTGTCTCTCAAAGAAGACAACATCAAGCCAACCCCAGCATGTTTGAAAGTTTGGTGGTAAAACCTAGTCAACAAGAGGGCCACATGACCTTTGGGCAAAATGATAGGGTGTGTTTCATCAAAGGACAAGGCTCAGAACTGGAGCCGTCCTCCCATCCTCAGTAATCCCTTTTCATCCAGAAATGGGTGCATCTTATAAAGAATGGAGCTCCTGGGAATTTCCTTTCCCTCTTGCAAAGATCTGATGTCAGAACAATAGTGTTCTCGCTGAGTCACCCAAAACAATTTAGTCTCAGCATCTTTCAGTTCTTCTGTCTCTAGATGCCTGGAGGTTTTGCGAGCACGGCGTCCAGATAAATTTCTAAAGAAACGGTAAATCCACGGTAGGATCTCCACTGATTTGGACAATGTGCTCCAGCGTTCCACTGGAAGGACTGGGGAGGTAAGGGTGTCGCTATGACAGACTGTCGTTGCCAACCTCACTTCCTCCTCCAAACCCACCTCAGCGTCCACCACAGAAGACAGGTTATGTTCTTGTTCAGTGATGACGTCGTCAAAATGTAGCCAACTAGGGCCCCTCAACCATATAGAAGAAGCAATCAACTGGGAGGCCGAAAAGCCTCTAGTGACGAAGTCTGCAGGATTGTCTGTTCCTGCACAGTGAGACCAACAACTGGGGTCGGTGACACTTTGGATCTCCCTCACTCGATTGGCCACAAAGCATTTCCATTTGTCGGCCCTGCTCTTAATCCAACTCAAGGTAATCATGGAGTCAGTATAGCAGAAATAAGTACATTCAGTACCCACAATATGAGACTCTTGAATGAATTTCAATGTTCGAGCACCAAACATTGCTCCCATCAGTTCCAAACGAGGTAACGTAATCCTTTTCACAGGGGCAACTCGCGCCCTGGAAATCATAAGAGAGACATGGTACCCATTTTCGTCCTGCACTCGGAGATATGCACAACAGCCGTAACCTTTCTCCGATGCGTCACAGAATATGTGGATCTCAGGGTTGCTCACTGTACTCCATGAGCCATGCACATAGCAACGAGGAATGTTCCATGTTTGCAATAAAGCAAGATCTTCAAGCCAACCATGAAATTCATCACTGATGGATGGGGGGACCTCCAAATCCCAATCTATCCCTAATAGCCACAGTTCTTGAAATAAGAACTTTGCTCTAATGGTAAAGGGAGTGAGAAACCCAAGAGGGTCAAACAAACGGGCAATAAAACTGAGAACAACTCTCTTAGTGATAATGAGTCCAGATGGAATCTCAAGACTGGTGAACGAAAAAGAGTCAAGAGCACAGCTCCACTTCAGTCCGAGTACCTTTGAAAAGTCTGATTCCAGGTTTGAGAAATTCTTTTCCACACCACAAAGTTCATCTTTGTTGGAAGACCACTTGGTCAAGCACATGCCAGCACTAGATAAGATGTCTCTAGCTTCGGAGATGATAGAGTGAGCCTCCTCAAGAGAATCAGCCCCTGACAGAAAATCATCAACATACAGATTGGTTTGTAACTCTGAGATAGTCTTACCAACAGGAAATTTCGACAAATGATGTTGAATTGCGGCATTCAACAGGAACGGACTTGCCTTGTTGCCGAAAGGCACTCTGTCAAATTTCATTACCTTTGTTCTGTCACCAAATCTCCACAAGAATCTGTGAACATCTTGATCTTTGAGGTCTACTCTGATCTGCAGAAAGGCCTTGGTGATGTCAGCAGTGATAGCTATGGGAAACCTCCTGAATCTCATTCTCATGAGAATAGAAACAAGATTTGGAATCAAACAAGGACCCTTTTCTAGACAATCATTGAGAGAAATCCCATTAAAGCTTGATGCTGATGCGTCAAAGACTGGTCTTACCTTTGTTGTTGAACTTGACTCTCTTACAACAGGTCTGTGGGGCATGTAATAAATCGGACAAGAACCGTGTTCTTCCTCAGGGGCAATTTCCCTGATGATTCCCAAACTCTCTAGCTCAGCCAAAACCTCATTATACTTACTGTCAAGTTCAGGATCACGGGCCAATTTGCGTGTCAAACTGTCCAAACGCTTCTCAGCTAACGGCTTGTTGTTCAACAGCTGACTCCTCATGTCCTCGGACTTCCAGGGCAAGCTCACAGTGTACCTACCATCTTCATACCTAACGGTTCGGTTAAACTCTGCGAGCACTGTATCGTCTCCAACAGAGTCCAGTTCCCAGAAACTCCTGATAAGGCTATCTGAAACAGAGGTGGTGTTAGTGTGACAAAGAGACTGAGAGGAACATATGTTACCTTTCCCGACACTAGGCCAGGTTCCTGATAAGATCCAACCCAAAGAGGTCTCCTGAGCCACTAACCCGACAGATGAATGGACATAATTCGGCTTCATAAACTGCCAATAGTGATCAATTCCTATCAGGATGTCAATCTTGATAGGATTGTCTGCTGAAAAATTCTCTGTGAAAGGTAAGCCAACAAATACCCCCATGTGCGAATCAGGTATTCTTGTTCTAAACATAGGTGCACAGATAGAATCAATCTCAATCAAATGTAGATATTGGGCAGGTGTGCCGAGAGCCAGTTTGTAAATGTTACGAGGGCTTTCTTTACCTGGTTTCCCTCTCCCAAAACAAGAATAAGAAACTGACTCTCGACACAACGGCCCAAGACCCAACTCATGTGCTAGACGTCTAGTAATGAATGACCTGTCGGCACCACTGTCGAATAGGATGGACACGCAGTAGCTCCCCACCTTACAATGAACTGTTTGCATAAGAGTTGTGGCACCCAAGGTTTGTGAATGTGTGTAATTGGTGCCAAACACGTGCCCATCCGCACCGACAGAAGCCCCGGCAGATCCAACTTTCCCTAAGGGAACTTTAACATCCTGACTAGGATAAATATTTTTCACTGTTGTATCTATACCATGATCCGAGTGAATAAAACGCTTGCAGAGGAGTCTGTGGTGTTTTCCTCTACACAAACCGCACTGTCTCTTGCAGTCTCTGGTGATGTGATTACCACTTAAACAAATAAAACAACGTTTTAGGTTTTTTCTTAGTTTGCTCTTCCTTTGTTGTACATCCAAGTTATGCAGCTGAGCACAATCTGAGGAGAAATGGTTTTCGTTGCAAAATACACATCTTACGTTTTTCTCATGAGCATTAGTAGAGTTCGAGGCACTGGGAGGTCCACCTGTACCTGTGTTGATGGACAGCGCAGCCCCTGTTTGTCGTCTTCTTGCCCCTTCTGAGGACGACTCCGTTGTTGAGTTGGTGGAGGGAACGAAATTGTGTGCCCTTTCTAGCCTCCTTATCTCGTCGTTAATAAAGCTCATGAGGAAGGCAAGGTCTCCTTCCTTCCCCTCTCCCACCCTCGCCCACTCTAGACGGATGTCTGCTGGAAAACGGTGCGAGATGAGTGGAGTGAGAATTACCCCGTACGTGTTTTGTGAGATACCAAGGTTTTCCAAGCTCCTCACGTGGGCCTGCAGCTCATCATGCAAGGCCCACAGGCTGTTGCCCCCCTTCCGAGGTTGACTTGTGGCCAGAAGTTGGCTGATGTGGCCGAAGATAATTCTTTCTTTTCTGCCAAAACGTTTGTGTAGGATGCCAACGGCAGTGTCGTAGTTTTCGGCTGTGGTCTGCAGACCCTTGATGGCTGCTGCTGCCTCGCCCTTGAGTAGGGACTGCAGGTACGTAAATTTTGTGATTTGAGCCAGACCAGTTGAAGTATGGACCACTGCAGCAAATCTGTCCCAAAACGATGTCCATTCTGTCACTTCCCCACTGAACTTGGGAAGCTCAAGTTTAGGTAATTTCGCTGTGGCTTGTGATGGTTGGTGGGCATCTGCCGACGCTATTGAGACACGATCCGACACCAAATCAATTTCATTAGGTGGTCTGACACTTGCGGAGATTACCTCTTGGGCCTTGAGGTAGACTGTGCATGCAGCGTCTCTGTAGTCTGCTGATGTTGCAATGTCACCCTCCAGATCGTCAAGGTTGATGACTGCTTCGACGCTAGATTGAGCAGCGTCGAACTTGTCAAGCCTTGCTTGAAACTGGGTTACGTGGAATCTTACTTGTGGAAGATCTCTCTCTGCTGCATCAAGCAAGGCCTGGAGAATATTTGACTCTCTGGTAAGCCAACCTTTGGCTGACGTGCGCAAACGTTGAGCCTGTTCGAGCGTTAGGTTTTCTGCCATGACGTGATAATGTCTAGGAAGATGTAACTAAACTAAACAGGTGTCTGTCCGAAGATCAGGTTACTGATGAATGATGAATGAAACCAGACCTACTCGAATCCAGATCTAGGTTTGGAGACTTGAAAATGAAACCGATTCAACTTCTTAGTAGTCAGTAGGCTAGACTACAAATGTCAATGATGAGTATGATAATGAAAAGACCGACATCGTTTACTTAACTGTTTGAAGCAATCTTCATCGACTGCTACTGGGACAGGGCTTGGCTTACGTGATCTGATGGAACTGGAATGTTCTCAACGAAACTTCCCGGGTTTCGGCACCATGTTGCGAGTTCTGAACAACGCACATTATCCTTGAAGTAACAGAAATTAAACAGTTTATTGACATTTAAACGACTGATTCGTGAAGAAACTTCTTTTCCTTCATGTGAGTGAATGAATGACTACCTGCCCCGCGTGACTGACCTTTTTTTTCTTTCTACTTCCGCCCGAGCGAAAAAGTAAACAAACCAGATAATGGGATAAAATAAGCCAAACAGAGTTAGCCGAGGTGGCAATTTGGGAGATTTCTTCTGATATGCAACATCTGGAGTGAGGATCAGAAGGTCTGGAGTGAGGATCAGAAGGACTGGAGTGAAGATCAGGAGGACTGGAGTGAAGATCAGAAGGACTGGAGTGAAGATCAGGAGGACTGGAGTGAAGATGAGGAGGACTGAAGATCAGGAGGACTGGAGTGAAGATCAGAAGGACCGGAGTAAAGATGAGGAGGACTGTAGTGAGGATCAGAAGGACTGGAGTGAAGATCAGAAGGACTAGAGTGAAGATCAGAAGGACCGGAGTGAAGATGAGGAGGACTGTACTGAGGATCAGAAGGACTGGAGTGAAGATCAGGAGGACTGGAGTGAAGATCAGGAGGACTGGAGTGAGGATCAGGAGGACTGGAGTGCAGGAGGACTGGAGTGAGGAACAGGAGTCAATTACAACCACCTCACACCCTCTAACAATGCTATTAAATCACGGGCTCAAGCTGCTCTGTCATCCCCAGTTTACCTACAAAACATGTTGCTCACGAGAACAGCTCAAGGACACTTCACTGTTACTAGATTTAAAAAACTCTGAATTCAACCCGTGGCCTAGCACGGCATTTACAGTCAGCTCTTGACACATCCCTCACCCCAGTGAAAACTTAGTTTGAACGACAAAAAAATGTCAAGGAAGGTGGCGAACGTATATTACTGGGTGAAAATCCATGGAAATGAAGTGACAAAGTTAAACTGAAAGTAAAACTTCCTAAGAACGTGCATTGTGAATGGACAATAATATATGAATTATTATATGCCACGTTCTGTGGTAGTACATTTATGTACTTAGGGAATAAAATGCATACTTCATTCACACAGACACACTGTAATCAATATAAGGAAATACTGAGCATCAAGCTCACTGCTTCTCTGAGCATAATTAATACATTCATGGAACATGAACAAACAATAGATAATTAACTAAAGTAATGGTGTATCCTGGCAGCAGTAGCTCTGGTCGCTCGGTTTGCCATGTCCTCATCTCATTGACCCGCACACAAAGCCGTCAAGGTTGTCTGGAAATCAGGTCATAGTCAGGATGAACGCTGGTGGATAAAGGAATCACAGTAGTGTATGAGATAAAAATGTCCACAAATGGTGGGACAATACATTGTGAAACCATCCATGGTCTCCGAAAGAGGTGAAAAAATGCTCCAACCTCAATATTCAACAGACTCTTAAATAGGATAATTAAAGCAAACGAGACAAAACATCAGCTTGTAAGTTATCATCCCCAGGGATAGCCCGAATAACAAATCTGTATTCCTGGAGCGCAAGGCTCCATCTGGTTAGTAGAGCATTCTTTGCCCTGTTTGACTTAACCCATTCGCTACGGCAAGCCGAATATTCGGCGCGCAGCTTTTCAATTCGCTGCGAGTGGACACAGATTTTTCAGCACTATTATCTATGCCAACATTTCAAGATATCGAGTCCTATCCTGGTTCATTGATTTTTCCGTTACTTTAATGTATAATAAAAAATATATTATCTCTTGTGTTCATATTGAGTGGAAGGAAAATTATCTTAAGTTCAAACTGGATAGTGTTGAAAGTTCCCGTCCACATCCATAAAAGTTACCGTAGGAAATGAGTTAAGGAACAATAATAGTCGGTGGTCCGTTTCAATAATAAATTCGGACATTAGTAAATAACGCGAGAACGCGTCTACTGCGTAAACAATGGCGAGACACTCTCGTTCGATGATCGCGTAGCGTGTCTTTCTGTCTAGTAATTTTCGGCTGGCATACAAACACGGTCGCAAGGAACCCTCTCGTTCTTGGAGCAACACGGCCCCTATTCCTTTGTCAGATGTATCGGTTCGGATGATGAATGTTTGCTGTATATCGGGTAAAACGAGAAGGGGGGAAGTGGAAAATAATCGTTGAACAGTCTGAAGGGCATCAGCGCACTGAGGCGTCCATACGATTTTGTTAGGAAAGGCCTTTCTCGTGAGATTAGACAACGGGGCCGTAAGAGAGGAAAAGTTCGGTATGAATTTCCTGTAATAATTTAATAGACCCAACAAGCTACGTACTTGCTTTTTGGTTTTAGGGGCCTGCAATTTTAAAATGGTGGAAATCTTATGGCTATCCGGGGTCTGAACCCCATGGGTAATTGCATGACCCAAGAAATTTACCTGGTTGTATCCTAAAAATACCTTACTGGGACGTGCAGTAAGGCCAGCACGACGAAGAGCGGCAAAAACTTCACGTCCAATCGGCCTGAAAAATACATAATATGTCATCGAAGTATGATAACACGCAGCGCAGTTCGTTGAGTAAAATATTCATCATGCGCGCGAATGTGGCCGGCGCAGTAACTAGTCCAAAGGGCATGTACTTCCATTGCATTAGTCCCAAAGGGGTCTGAAAGGCGGTATATTGTTTACTACCGTCTTTAAGAGGAATCTGCCAGTACCCCTTGGATCGGTCGATCTTACAAAATATTGTCGAATTAGCTAAACGTGCGAAGAGGTCCTCTTGATTGGGAATGGGTTCCGCATCGTAGACAGTTATGGCATTGAGTTTACGATAATCAATGCAAAAACGCACGGTATCGTCCTTCTTTTTGACCAGGACAATGGGCGAGCAATACGGACTTGTCGATCGCTCGATGACTCCCAGTTGTAGCATTTTACGTACCTCGCTAATTATGGTCTCGTGCGCGCGCAGCGGACGCGGGTACGGTTTGACAAAAACTGGTATGTCCGTCTGTAGTCGAATTACGTGTTGCACCAAGGAGGTACAACCCGGCAGATCTGTAAACACAGCGGCAAATTCTTTAAGCAGGTCCGCAAGATCCTGTTTCTGCGATGGAGCAAGATCAGTGTTGATATTGACATCGCTTGCGCTCTCGGTGGCCTGTAATATAGGCAACGATTTATCTATATTCAACGGGTCCTGATCGTCAACAGTAACTAAGGCCGCATTGGCCTGTGAGACGACATGAACGGAGTCGCTCTGACGACGGTTATCGTCAGGAAGGTACTTCTTAAGCATATTTATATGAAATACCTTTTCTTGACCGCGAATATCGATCAAATAGTGACTTTAGAGAGTCTCTTTAGGACTCTATATGGTCCTTTCCAGGTTAGGAGGAGTTTATTTCTTGTCTCCGGTAAAAGGACAAGTGTCAGATCTCCGACGGAGAGGGTTCGGAGTTTGGTACCCCGATCGCGGTAAAATTTATAATAACTCGCCCGGACGCATGCAAATTGTCGGGCGGTTTGGCATGCATTAAGAATTCGGTGTCGGAGATCGACAATGTAATGATACGCGGATCGCGTATCATCTTCGTCGGTTGTACAACCGGCGGACAAATCGCGAAAAATGGCCATCGGGCCACGTGGCTTGCGTCCATATAGTAATTCAAATGGGGAGAAACCCGTGGACGCGTTCGGGAGTTCCCTGTAGGCAAAAAGAATGGCGGGAAGCTGACGATCCCAATCGGCAGGTTTTTCGGCGGACACCCGTGCTAGCATCGATTTCATACTCGCATTCCACCTCTCGCAACAACCATTTGACTGAGGGTGATACAGGGACGTCAGTCTCTGTTTAATGCCCGCTAATTCTAGAACCTTTTTAAACAGATCAGAGGTGAATTGGGGTCCTCTGTCTGATAGAAAAAATGGTGATAAGCGCCTCAGCGACATGGTCGGCTGATATATCTTTTAAAGGAGTGGCCTCAGGCCAACGGGTCCCGCAGTCGATAACTGAAAGTATAAATCGATGGCCTCTATCTGATTTCGGTAGAGGGCCTACTATGTCGACGGCGACGCGCTCAAATAGTGTTGAGACTGGGGGCATCTCTTGTAGGGGGGCGCGAGATGCTTTCCCTTTAGGTGTACGTTTCTGACATATATCACAGCGCGCTACAAAACGATTGACGTCCGCGTAGACACCAGGCCAGAAGAAATGGGACAGGATTCGAGATTTAGTCCTAACTGAACCTTGGTGGCCTGATAATGACGTGTCATGCGCGAGACGAAGAATGTCGCGACGGAAAGACTTAGGCACGACGAGCTGTAATATGGTTTCGCGCTTATTGCGGAAATTTCGGTATAACAGGTCATCCTTGATAATAAATTGAGACGTGTTCGGGGCCTTAGGCTGAACTTTGGCGAACAGCGGTTTCAATGATGAGTCGGATTGTTGTTCATTGTAAAAAACCGTAGGAGTCACATTGAAATCAAAAGCGGGGGTACGTAATGTACCATCCGGCTGACGTTTTGCCTGCTGACGCGTAGTAACACACTCAACATCGCCTTCGGTCCAAATTTTCAATTCGCTGACAGGTACGTCGTTAACCTGGGGTATATCACCAATAATTAAGTCCGCAACTGGATTCGGTAAAGACGCATGCTGTTAAGACGCCCGTAAGAAAAGGGGTGTCGATGTACACTTCTGCGAGACGGAATTGCTCGACAGAGCCACCGAAGGTAATGCAAGTCGCTTCTTTGTCAATTAGTTGGGTTGGACGGACCAACGATTCCCGAACACCAATCGTGGTGCAACCGGAGTCCCGTAAAACGGACGCAGGTATGGCGTTAACATGGCCCTGATACAGTGTTAATACTCCGTGTTGGTGTAGAGCCGACATAACTGGAACGGCGCTGGTCATCGGTGAGTTTAATCTGCCTGACATCCTGGTCGGCAGGAACTATCACAGTGCACGTGTTTGCAGCTTCCAATCTAACTCTGCAGGACTTCGATGTATGGCCGGGCCTATTACATCGATAGCATCTCACGTTATCTACGCCCCGGCGGAATTGGAGGCCTATAATATGGGTAATCTTAATATGCATGAGGGGGTGGATATGGCGGGCTCTGGTAACGGTAGCCCTCGTAATTCTCACGACGGGGTGGACCTGGATAGTTCTGTCCTCGAGTAGGTGGTCCAGCACGGCGTGGAAAACCGCGTGGCTTAGTAGATGGCGGCTCGGAGTGAGCACGAGGATTTGATTGGTGCAGCCATGCGAGCTCATCTCGCCGTGCACT
>OZ007581.1:44254922-44272422 GCA_963931925.1 Onchidella celtica | reverse complement strand
GAAATTTTATGCTTTGAGAGGTAGTTTTAAATGCTTACAAAAAGAAATGTTATGCTTTGAGAGTTTTAAATGCTTACAAAAAGAAATGTTATGCTTTGAGACTTAGTTTTAAATGCTTACAAAAAGAAATGTTATGCTTTGAGACTTAGTTTTAAATGCTTACAAAAAGAAATGTTATGCTTTGAGACTTAGTTTTAAATGCTGACAAAAAGAAATGTTATGCTTTGAGAGTTTTAAATGCTTACAAAAAGAAATGTTATGCTTTGAGACTTAGTTTTAAATGCTTACAAAAAGAAATGTTATGCTTTGAGAGTTTTAAATGCTTACAAAAAGAAATGTTATGCTTTGAGACTTAGTTTTAAATGCTTACAAAAAGAAATGTTATGCTTTGAGAGTTTTAAATGCTTACAAAAAGAAATGTTATGCTTTGAGAGTTTTAAATGCTTACAAAAAGAAATGTTATGCTTTGAGAGTTTTAAATACTTACAAAAAGAAATATTATGCTTTGAGACTTAGTTTTAAAGACGCCCCCACCACCCCCCCTTTTTTGAAAGAAAAAGAAATGCAGCCTATTACTTTGAGAGCCATTTTAAATGCCGTCCATGTTTTTTTTTAAAAAAAAGAAACTAGATGAAGTTCTCGGCATTATCCGGGATAAACCTGTGGACCCACCGTTCTATCTCTCTCTCTCTCTTTTTGGTCTACAAAGCTTCCCATATTCTACAGTCTTACTACAGATTTCATGCGCTCCAGAGCACTAACCATTCATTTCTGATAAGGAAACTGTGCGCACGGAATAGAACACGTATTAATACAATGTTTCCGGTGCGATGAGCTTCCTACAGGGAGCCAAAATAAAGATCATTGTATTTTACTTTTTTACGACTTTTAATTTAAAAATGCCTGAAACTTGAATGAACATAATCGGTCTGTACAAAAGCGATTGAACTGGATTAGTTGACACTGAAGAAAAAAACATTTTATAATTTTTGAAACTGTTATTTAGGCTGTAACGTCGAGCAAAAAAAGGGGCGAAATTGCACCACAATGAATTACTCCCGCCACTATTTTTTTTATATAACTAGTAACTGCCCCATTCTTTGAATGGGAAAAAACAAATCTCACCACTCCAGACCCAAAGGAATCAGCACAAAGAGATTAATGTCGAGACACTTTGGGTCATCCACATAAAATCGGCGAGCAATAGATAGATAGGATAGTATTACAGTAGTACACAGTGCATAGTAGTGCGCACCGAGAATTTTTCATAGGCTCGTGTGTTCGTAATGAAGGATCGGAGGGAGTCAATTAGCGGCAAAAACCAAACTCAAACTCAAAAAAATACTCCCCCACCTTTTCAAGACTCCAAATCTAAAAAAGAACCTTTTGCGGGTCGAAGGGCAGGCACATGTAAAATTCCACGCAAATCCGAGCTGTGTGAGCGGCAGTAGGGCTTATTAAAAATCACGTGTTTTTTTATTTATTTATTATTATTATTATTACATTTTCCGTTTTTGACTACTTTGAGCATTAGCTCTAGTTCGACCCTCTAGGTGTAAGAGGCCTAGATCTAGCCTTTCGACAAAGTTTTCTTGGCATGACTGACACACCGAGATCTATAATGAAATATTTCCTTCCGATCTTGAAGCACACTCTAAATATTTATACACAGTTTTCTTGATATGAATCAATGGCACTCACCTCATCTGTATAACACCATACTCTGTATCAAAGTTTTCTTGGCGTGGCTGGATCGTGAACTTTAGTTTACATTTCCGGTCAGAGACGGAAATGACGAATTGACGGAAGTACATTATCACCTCGTATTCGCAATCATAAATTGATAACTGAAAATTATAACTGAATTTCGGGAAAAAGTAAAGAGTTTCGGGAAAAAGTGAGCACGACACGTACAGGCTTGATACATTTTACATACATGTGCCAAGTTTCATTTCTCTACGTTGCGTAGTAAAAAAGCCTTTGCGGGAACAAAGTTGGGCCCAAGCTCCATTATTATATGATAAGTAAGATGTTAAGCTTTGAGTTTTAAATACGGCTGACTTTACACAGGACTGACGTTGATGTGGCCCTTGGTGAGGAATAGTTTGCCCATCTCTGCCCTGGGAAACCACAAAACATATTTCTAGAAATGTATCGCAAGAATGTAATCATACATCATCTCTTTTTTCTGTTTGGTATATAAAAATACAAGACAACGCCTTTGTTATCTATGGGCTCCCAAACCGCCGAGCGGATGTTCCTAAACTTTGGCATGAAGAATGGGAGGTACACCGTGGTCTAGATGCAAGGTGCTCGCCTCTCATGCCGAAAGTACTGGGTTCAAATCCCGGCCGGTGCAGGCATCTTGGAATTTTGGGATTTTTATCTTATTTTCCTGTCTCTGATCCTATGGGAGGCGTAACGTTGCGCACGTTAAAGATTGCCTTGGCAGTTGGAAATCGAAAAGAGCAGGCCGAACAGGCCGCTGACAGGGACAAAAAAATAATAATAATTCATCCCTACCACTCCACCCCTTCCCCTTTTATCTCCCTCCACTCTTCCCCCTCGTCCCCCACAAAAAAAAAAAAAAATTCCCACCGACCGGCGCTGCACTATGGCGACGACGTGCCTGCTCCAGTTGTAACTGGGCTGCAGCGTGGCACAAAGGCAAATTTCCCAAATGGGATTAAAGAAGTATACAAACAAACATTAAAAAAAAAAAAAGTGAAATACAACCGCGACACAAATAAGCTAAACTAGCTGAAGTTATCATCGAGAGGCGGGCTGGTCAATTATCTACATTCAATGTATATTATGTTACAATGTCGTATGATCCTTACCTGGAGTCAGTCGTTAGTTTTTAACAATAATCATTGTCAAACTACTACATTACTGTATCATGTTTTCGTTCGCAATGCAAAAGCCCCTTTTTCATACAGAATACGTGTAGGCCTGTAGGTAAAAGGTAGGTACGTATGTAGGTTTCAGTACTGTAAGGTTTGTGAATGTAATGCTAGTAATAGTGACTTTGTGTCTGTAATACAAAATAATATATTTGAATGTACGTTAAAAAAAATCTAAACAAACAAACTTTTCCCATAATCTTTACTTTTGATGCGTTTTACGTACGTATAATCAAGGTTCGAAACTGCAGGCATAGAAAACGTGCCGTAAGTTTAAAATACGAAATCTACTATTTCACTGCGGGCGTTTCAATGGCACATGTAGAGAAAAACAGCACCTCTAAAATGAATACATGTAGTACGCGCGACTTCTGCAAGACAGATTCTCGAAAGAAACGTACGTCTTTATAATGGAAGTGTATATCGGTACAACATGTTGTATGGTTATGGACAGTGCATGTCCGTACAACATGTTTACCAAAAGCGTGGAACTGGCGAAGGTTTGTGTAGCATCTAGGGGCTACCCCTTGCCCTCCCCCGGTTTTGTTGTTGTGCTGGTGGCTGAGCATGTGTCCACTACTTTTTTCATTTTATTGTTGACAACCGCCAGAGTGTACTGTACTCCGTGACCTGACCTTCTTTTCTAGTGAGTAGTTTTTTTCCTCGCTCGCTTGTTGTCAGGTGTTTTGACTCGTTCAGTAAATATTAGTATGTTCCCGAATATTCGATAACGTTGTGGATACGAATGTTTACGCCAGATTTGGCCTTGAGTGATGTAACCTGATGACGTATTGATGCGTGATTGGTTAGTTTGTGCGAGGGCAAAGGTAACGTTTATTTCGGGAACTTTCTGTAGGAATGTTTATATATATAGACCTGTGTGAGTGGTTGGTCGGTGAGTAAGTGAGTTTCCTTTTGTGTGGCGTAGATATTTAGTTTCGCTGGTGTCTTCCTAGTATTTTATTGTTCACTATACAGTTATTAAACTTTAGTATTATTTAATCTATCGTCGGATCTCGTGTTTATTCATTTTACAGCTGTAATAGTTTCGTTTTCTAAAGGGTTGTAGTTAGATCAACTAACTCCCCCCTACTATAACGTGCTAGAACAACCTCAGCTGTTACATATTGGGGGCTCGTCCGGGACCCGACCAGATTCGAGCGGACCAGATCAAAATTACTAGATTTATTTACATAGTTTATTGTAGGAATATCATCGACAAACTATCTACAATATGTCGGAGGTTATTGGAAGGCTTAGCCAGGAAGCGGACGCTATGGAGCTCACTGGGCAGGAGAGACGGACTACCTCCGTGAAGGCCTAGAAAGAGAAAGACAGCTGGAGGCTCAACGACAGGAGAAGGAGGCTGAACGACAGCTGGAAAGGGAAAAGATGAACCACGAGTTGGAGATAGAGAGGATGCGCCAGCAACGTGGAGGCAACGACTCAGCGCAGAAGATCGACGACCACGCCAGTTCCAAGAGACCCAAGCTACCTGCATTTCAGGACAAGATGGACGATCTGGATAGCTGGTTGCTGCGGTTTGAGAGGTTTGCCGAGACAGCTGAATGGCCCAGATCCACCTGGACGACATCACTGTCTGCCCTGCTGACCGGGAGAGCTTTGGAGTGCTTCTGCAGACTACCGATCGACGAAGCCAAGGACTACGACAAGGTCAAGGAAGCGTTGCAGAAGAGGTACAACCTGTCAGAGGACGGATACAGACTCATGTTCAGACAAGGTAAGCCTGGAGATGGAGAAGATGTTGGAATGTTTTTGACCAGGATCAAGACCTATTTAGAGAGGTGGATAAAGCTGTCGAAGACGGAGGAGACCTACGAAGGAGTGAGAGATCTGTTCGTCAGAGAGCAATTCATGGATGCCTGCCCACCAGACCTTGCAACCCATGTGAGGGAGAGGAAACCAAAGACGCTACAGGACATCGCAGATTCAGCGGAGGCGTACCTGGTAGCGAGGAACCGGACGCTCAGCGGGAGCGCCAGACTGCAGAGCCGGCCAGTGCGACAGAGGCCCAACGGAGACAGAAGCCCACAGGTCTGCCATAGGTGCCAGAGGCCGGGACACAAGGCGGCGGAGTGTCGTGCAAAGTTAAACGACAAAGGTGAGTTGAAATGTTACCTTTGTGGAAAGCCAGGCCACGTTCGGAGGATGTGTCCAGCCCAGAAGGATATGGGACGAGGCAAGCCGAACAAGGCGGCGGCGGCCGTAGTGATAGCGGCGGACGAGTCGTCGAGACAGGATGTGACGACGGCTGACACCAGCATCAACGTTCAAGCGGTAATGAAGGACGGGAAGCTACAGTTAGCGGTGCCTGTTACGTGCAGAGGACGCAGTGACGGAAGGACCGTGGAGAAACTGAAGTTACCAGTGATGAAGGGCTTGATTGGAAATCGAGCGGTAGATGTCCTAAGAGATACCGGCTGTGAAGGTGTAGTGGTGCGGCGAGCACTGGTGGACGACGGACAGCTCACCGGTGGGAAGAAACTTATCGCGAGGATCGATAACTCCTTGCTAGCGGCGGAGGAAGCCGTTATCGACGTGAAGACGCCTTACCTGACGGGCAAAGTGACGGCGCTGTGTCTCCCGGAGACCATCTGCGACCTAGTAGTCGGGAACGTGGACGGAGCGAAGGATCCGTACGACCCTGATACTGAGGTGATGGTAGGAGCGGTGACCACGAGGGCCCAGGAGAAGAGGAAGGACCGGTCTACGTCGCTGAAGGTGCCGAGGGCAGAACGGCACGCGGGAGTGGATAGAGAGGAACTTATCCGACTCCAAGAAGAAGACGAAGTCATTAGGAAGTTAGAGCAGAAGAAGATCCCAACTAACAGAGGCAATAAATCTGTTCATTTTGAGAAACATGGAGGAGTGCTGTACCGGATCTACAAGGACCTGAGACAGGCGACGGTTATAAGGCAAGTGGTACTACCCGAGAAACTGAGAGAGTATGTACTGAGTGTAGCCCACGACTCGATCGTCGGAGGACACCTCGGCGTGAAGAAAACCAAAGACAGAGTTATGAGCAATTTTTATTGGCCTGGAATTGAAGGTGACGTCGCGAGATACTGCCGCTCATGCGACATCTGCCAGAGGACAGTGAACAAAGGAGCGACCCCAAAGGTGCACCTGCAGAGTATGCCAGTAGTGGACGTACCATTTAGGCGGGTGGCCGTGGACTTAGTAGGACCTATCGACCCCCCAAGTGAAGGTGGACATCGGTATATCCTAGTGTACATAGACTACGCTACTCGTTACCCCGAAGCCACACCCTTGAAGAAGATCGACGCAGAAACGGTAGCAGAAGCCTTAGTGAAC
Organism: Onchidella celtica; assembly: GCA_963931925.1. Classification (NCBI taxonomy): domain Eukaryota; kingdom Metazoa; phylum Mollusca; class Gastropoda; order Systellommatophora; family Onchidiidae; genus Onchidella; species Onchidella celtica. Next base: position 44,266,183 of record OZ007581.1, on the reverse strand, counting down.
ATCTACAGCCGTTTGGGTGTGCCCGAAGAGATCTTGTCAGACCAAGGGACCCAGTTTATGTCAGATGTCATGAAGGAAACGAACAGACTACTGGGAATTCGACAGTCGACCACTACAGTCTACCACCCTATGTGCAACGGGTTGGTGGAGCGATTCAACGGCACGCTGAAGAAAACATTGAGACGACTGTGCGCAGAGCAACCCAAGCAGTGGCACAGATACATCAACCCGCTGCTCTTCGCATATCGTGAAGTTCCCCAAGAGTCGACCAAGTTTGCCCCATTCGAGTTGCTGTATGGGAGAACTGTGAGAGGACCAATGCACATCTTACGACAACTATGGACCAAGGACGTAGAGGAGCCGGAAACGAAGACCAGTTACCAGTACGTCATGGAACTACGTGAGAGGCTGGAGGACACATGGAAGTTAGCGACGGAAGAACTCTCCAAGGCTCAAGGTAGACAGAAGACCTACTACGACCGGAAGGCGCGAGAGAGGAAGTTCCGCCCCGGAGATGAAGTGTTGGTGCTACTGCCGACGAACACTAACAAGCTCCTAGTCCAATGGAAGGGACCATATAAGGTAGTCTCAGTTGTCGGTGTTAACGACTATAGAGTCAAGATGGGTGCAAAAGAAAAGACCTTGCACGCCAACCTCCTCAAGAGATACATTCCAAGGACGTCAAAAACAGCAGCAGTGGCAATGGAACCGAGACCTATTGTGACCGAGATGTGTGGGATGGACAACAGTAGGAGAGATACCACGCCTGGACATGTCAACGCCATAAAGGACGGCGGCGGTGATAGTGCTGAGACTGTACTGGCAGAGGACGACATGATGGACAAGAGTCAACCCGTGGAGTCAGCTGGCATGACAATCACCGAGGACTGCTACCTGGAAGGCGACAACGGTGGAACGACGGAGGACCTTGCCGACCTAGGAAGCTGGGACCAGAAGGAAAGCTACAGAGATGTCCAGTATGGAACGCAACTGACATCGGAACAACGTCAAGAACTCTGCAATGTGGTGAAGAATTACCAGCACGTCTTCACCAATCTCCCTGGATGCTGCCAGTTGGGTGAACATCGCATCGACCTGACGACAGAGGTACCAGTTCGTCAACGACCAAACCCGGTGCCCTACGCTATGCGCGACTCATTGAAGGAGGAGCTTAGCACCATGGAACGGCTGGGCATCATTCGAAGGAGCTCATCAGCTTATGCTTCACCTGTTGTTGTCGTCAAGAAGAAGGACGGATCCAACCGAGTCTGCATCGACTACAGGAGGTTAAACAAGATCACAGTATTCGACCCTCATCCGACAGCAGCGCCATCAGAAGTGTTTCAGAGTCTCTCGAGAGGAAAATTATTCTCTCGGATTGACCTGAGCAAGGGATACTGGCAAGTGAAAGTTCGAGAGCAAGACATTCCCAAGACGGCGTTCGTCACCATGGGCGAACACTATGAATTCATTCGGATGCCTTTTTGGATGATGAACTCAGGAGCCACGCTGAACAGGATCGTAAAGCCATTGATCCGTGGAATGAACAATGTGACAGCATATGTGGACGACCTGCTGATTCATACAGAGACATTCGACGAGCATGTGAAGACTCTCAAGGACTTACTGCAGAGGATGGACCAAGCTGGATTAACTGCAAGACCATCGAAGTGTCTGATTGGAACGTCTGAAGTAGACTTTGTTGGACACTTAGTGGGAGAAGGTATGATTGGCCTGTTAGAAGAGAATGTATGTAAGGTACGAGACGCACCCAGACCCACCACTAAGAAGGAAGTGAAAGCATTCTTAGGATTAGTGGGATATTACCATGAATTTATTCCTAACTTTTCAGCGATTGCATCACCATTGTCTGATTTACTTAGAAAGGGTCAGCATAATATAGTTCAGTGGGATGAAACGCAGGAGAAAGCCTACACCTCTTTGAAGAATGTCATTATCTCCAAACCCGTGTTATGTTTGCCAGATTTTTCCAAAGAGTTTGTCTTAGCAACTGATGCATCAGATCGCGGATTAGGCGCTAGTCTTATGCAGGAACACGAGGGAAAGTTGTACCCTGTGGCATATGCTAGTCGTAAGCTATTGCCCCGTGAGACAAAATATTCGGTCTCAGAGCGCGAATGTTTAGCTATTGTTTGGGCTGTAAAAAAGTTTACTTTGTATTTGTATGGAAAGGAGTTTGTGCTCCAAACTGACCATCGGTCATTAGAGTTTTTGAACTCTGCCAAGTTTGACAGTCCAAAGTTATTACGATGGAGTTTATTTTTACAGTCTTATCGATTCAGGATTCACTACGTAAAAGGCAGAGAAAATGTCTGTGCCGATTTCCTGAACAGGGTATTTTAAAGTAGTACACTATCAGTGAAATGCATTGTAACCCATACTTTTGCCTACTAGATGAATTTCTAGGACGGCAGTATTGTACTGTAATTGGGGACATAGTTCATCTGTGACTGAATATTGAATTGATGGCTGATAGAGAGTCATGATGTGTTAGTCACATTTTGATTTTATACTATGTCATATTAGTTACCAATGGAACTTGGTGTAATTTTTGGAAAATGTAACCCAAATGGGGACTGCGAGCAAGCAGTGTTTGTGTTATGTTGCATTGTTGTAACTTGTTTTGACCTAATATGATGAAGAAAGACCCTAACCAGTGGTCGGTATGTATTGGTATTTTTGCCATTGTACGTATGAGTTATACATTTTGGAGATAACCATGTTATGTATAACAAGTTATATGCTATGATTCGTGCACGAAGCATTATGTAAACGATGGGCCATCGTTTCACCTTATATGATTTGTAATAATATCATTGACCATTGTTTCACCACAGTGGTGGCGTTGTGTTATTTTGACCAGTAGGCCTACTATTGGGAAGCAATGACGGTATTGTATTAGTTATGGTATTAGTGATGCAAAGTACATTGCATTGTATTGTATTTGTGATGACATTCGGGAAGACACTGAAATTGTTATTAATTGTAATAGAATTAGCAACTACCTTTGTGAGATTGGGAGTGCTATAAGATTATTTCACGATAGTGCAGACGCTGTATAATGTTTTTGGAGTTGAAAGATATTCAACTTAAATTGGGGAGTTGTGTAGCATCTGCGGGCTACCCCTTGCCCTCCCCCGGTTTTATTGTTGTGCTGGTGGCTGAGCATGTGTCCACTACTTTTTTCATTTTATTGTTGACAACCGCCAGAGTGTACTGTACTCCGTGACCTGACCTTCTTTTCTAGTGAGTAGTTTTTTTCCTCGCTCGCTTGTTGTCAGGTGTTTTGACTCGTTCAGTAAATATTAGTATGTTCCCGAATATTCGATAACGTTGTGGATACGAATGTTTACGCCAGATTTGGCCTTGAGTGATGTAACCTGATGACGTATTGATGCGTGATTGGTTAGTTTGTGCGAGGGCAAAGGTAACGTTTATTTCGGGAACTTTCTGTAGGAATGTTTATATATATAGACCTGTGTGAGTGGTTGGTCGGTGAGTAAGTGAGTTTCCTTTTGTGTGGCGTAGATATTTAGTTTCGCTGGTGTCTTCCTAGTATTTTATTGTTCACTATACAGTTATTAAACTTTAGTATTATTTAATCTATCGTCGGATCTCGTGTTTATTCATTTTACAGCTGTAATAGTTTCGTTTTCTAAAGGGTTGTAGTTAGATCAACTAACTCCCCCCTACTATAACGTGCTAGAACAACCTCAGCTGTTACAGTTTGCTGAAACAAAACTTGGTATGGTGTTCACGAATTTAAAGCGACAACACATGGAATAGACAGATGGACCTGGGGGCGTGAGGGTCTAGTCAGTTTGTATCAATGGGCGGTAGTCAGATTGACTAATCGGCCGAAAAGGGGCTGGGATAGCCATTGGTGATCGACGTACATTCAAGTATATTATTAGCGCAGATCACGCAATCTCCGTGCAAAAGTCGGACTGTTTTGCTGCTAAGCCGATTCATATTTTTTAAAAACTATGCAAGTTAACAAGGTCAGTAATATAGTATTCCGGTGTGTCTTCTACGTCGTCGAATTGTGTGCGTTGTACGGATATGCACTGTCCATATCCGTACAACATGGATATAATTTAGGGCTCAGTGTGCAAGAACAGTAGTCTGTTGAAAAAAAAAAAGGATTTGTTTCGTTTAATGTCACACACATTGAGCTACTCCATGGAGGTACTAATAACACTGGACTGCGCACAGCCCTCTTCGCTTGCCCTGCGAGCCGCGCACTATTGAAATCCCAAGATGGCGGAAAAAGTAGGGCAAGGTACGGCAGCGCAAGGCACGCCCAGTACAATATTGTATGTAACAGATAGGGCCTAGTCAGCGCTGTTTTTTCTCTTTTCACGGTGGTGATCAAAATTACAAGATACAAACAGAAATAATAACATTTATGTTATTTACGGATTATCATATATACTTTTTATTTTCTTTTAAAGTGTTTGATAATAAATACAAATTTATGATTTATGCTGTTTTTATATTATGGAATTTTTATTAATTGATCAATCGTTTAGAAGTGAAAGGGAAAGGAACTATGTAGTACTCTTTTTACCACATAGTTTAGCTCATGATGAATCATGTTAAAAGAAAAAAAAAAATCAGCGTGTGGACAGAGGAAACTTTACAAGTCAGTTTCTCTCAGATAACCAACAATGAGAGGGTGTACCCATAACAATTATAAACACACACACACACACACACACACACACACACACACAAACATGCTAAAGAACTGAGGGAAAGTTGGTTTTAATGGGTCATTAAGATCCAGGAACTGGTGTGTGTGTGTGTGAGAGAGAGAGAGAAAGAGAGAGATGCATAATTATAATAATACATGTATGTAAATCATAGGCCGAGATGTAGCAAATGATCTGGATAGCCAAGAAGAAGAACATCTTAAACCACATGCTTGGTTGTACTCACTCAGTCAAGTACATGTATATAAAATCAGAAGAGCCTTAGCCTAGTTATTCAGAGGTTTGAGCGCAGCTGGATTATGCATTCCAGAGCTTTTCCAAACAAAAATGTATAAATTCCTACGGCTACAGGTCAACCTAGTGAATCTAGATTCTAGGTCTATAGTCAATGCATTAGGTGCAGTCAGCACGTTGATGCGGTCAATATTTGTTTTTCCATACAGTTTCATTTACCAGTGTTCTGTGACTAATCCACGTTTTGTGACTTTCTTATCAAGAGATCACAACATCACATAGCATATGACTGCTGTTTAAGCTTGTAGTTTACCTTGGATAACTTTCCCAAGTTTTGTGTTCGCACAACTTCCATCTTGAGTTCAAAGCTAAATATATGACCCTACAGATTTCTCCATTAAGTGGTCTAATGTAAGCTCACAGAAGTGCTCTGGACATTCTACTTCGGCTGGATTTTCATTAAAAAAAATGTTTTCTGGGTATTATGAGTATGATTATGCACATATGGCACTGACTGCACCGACATGCATTCATCTGACACCTTGCATGAGGTGCGGTCACTGGTAATGGCACTGTGACATCAGTGTTGTATGTGCATCAACTGGGATCACTAGCACCATTATTATTTATTATTATGATTACATGATGTATTCAAAACAAGAGTTCAAAAGAGCCAGTGCACACCAGCTAATAGTAAACAACTGAATTTAATGAGAAACAAAGAATAATATTGTGGTAAAATCCAAATACATAGGCTATTAAGGTCTAGTTTTATAGTAAATTCATTGACTTAAATTGAATGAGAACAGTTCTCCTTTCTTTCAAAGCAGGAAAGAAAGAAGGTAGAGAAGAAACAGAAAGTACAGGAGCAGAGGAAAAGAAAGAAGGAGTTAGCAGAGGTAAAGGAAAGGGAAGGTAGAAAGCATAAGCTGTAGTGCAACGGACGTGTAAACGCTGAGGCGCAGTCCGTGCTTGCCCTATACAAGATGGCGACTATCGCCTTCTAATGCGCACGCATGAAATCAGCTGTACGGACTCCAGTGTTATTAATAGCTCCATGCGCTTCTCTGAAATTCTTCTTTTTTCTGCACAAAACAATAAAAGAGAATTCTATAAAGGTTCATATTTAAGTTTGGTGTATAGTTGAAGCAGATTATACCAGTTAATTGCAAAATAAACATATTTTTTTTCCAACTCTCTGTCTCTCTCTTTCTCTTGCTCTCTCTCTCTCTCTCTCTCCTTCTGTCACCCTCTCTATGCCTCTTTCTTTTTCTCTGTATATTTCACTTCCTCTCCGTTCTGTCTCCTCTCTGTCCTGTATAATATTATCGCTGTACGGCTCATGGGTTTTGTCATCTGAGAAGCTGAGGCAGGAAAAGACGTATTCTAACTGCTGCATACGACAAGATTCTTTTTGAGCATTAACCGATAACTTGCGGGCAGTATGAACGTTCATATTTGGCCTATATCAAACAAGAAATGTCCAGATTCAGCGAACGGGCTCATAGAATGCTTGGAGAACCTCCGTGTCCTTTCGCTGACCGGTGAATTGTTAATATTACACTGAGAGGAATGAGGACTACTCCCACCTATCGCTGAATCGTATCCGTCAACGTACGAAATTTCACATTTTCGAGACTGCGAAAAATGGGGACGACTACCATCCATAGTTGGGCCATTTCCTTCAGCGTGTGAAACTTCACATTTTCGAAAGCGCGAGAAATGGGGATCTGACCCTGACCTTCTGCCATTCACGGGCTCATTTTTCACGCCAAGGTTGCTGGTTCCCAATTCAGTGAATCTCGCGGGATAAATTCGATAACTGTTCTTGGGCTGTTCCACAGAATTCTGACCTATTTTACAGGAGTTGGAGTGTTGTTTGATAATGTTGCGTTGAGAGGTCTCACTAAAGGTGTCTTCACAATCCGCATGGACCTTTCTAGGACAGTCGTGACGCTGACCCACCAAACATGCGTTGCTTCTGTGTAGACGTTTAGGACGACCGGCAGTTTTACGTGGTGGTATCGGTGCTGAAGTGTCGGCACCATTGACCCGAAAAGGGTAAAACTCAGCTGTTCTCAGCCTCTGCTTTGCTTTGGGTAAAGTTTCCATGGTGACAGGAAAGGGCAATGACTGTCTTTCGTCTTCGGGATTTCTTGTTCCTGTCTCAAATCTCGTCGCTGGTTCATCTTTCTGGACAATTTGGGGGACTGAGGAGAATTGGCAAGATCGTACCAGCCATTTTGCACGGTATTTGGGGGTTCTTGAGCCACTGTCATATTCTTCTTGGAACTCTGCGTGTACGGAAGTGTCGGTATCGGAGTCGTTATCCAAATCTTTTTTCCAGTCTCTGAAATCAGCGGGTCCGGCCTCTATATAAGGCGGTGTTGAGGGCTCTAGGTAGCCTATATTCGGAGACTTCGGATCTGTGTCCGGAATGTTTCTGATTGAAGGCTTGTGAGGTCTAGGTGGTAAAGCCCTTGGGGGTGCCGGCATGGTGTCTCTGCTGGTCACTGGGACTAAATATGTGTCGTCAGAGTTTTGTGATGGGACTCGTTGGAGGTGGGGGCGGCTTAAGTCCTGGGTGGAGTCTCGGGTATTGCTCAGTCTGTTGTTATTGCTTAGGTTATCTGTGGGGTGGAGAGTGTCAATGTGGGAAATTATCACGCAGAAAGAGAAAGAGAGAAAGACTGAAAGATGGAGACAGAAGTAGAGAGAAAGGAACAGATAGACAAAGATAGACAGATAGAGGGAGGGGGGGGGCACACAGAGAGAGAAACGTACACACACTCACACAGATAGAGAGAGGAAGAAAAAACGGGGTGAGGGACAGAGAGAGAATGAGAGAGAGAGAGAGAGAGAGAGAGAGAGAGAGATCAAGAGATAGAGAGACTGATATACAGACAGAGACACAAAAAAGTAAAGGGAAATTGTCGAGAATGGACTACAAGAACACATAGAGATAGATAGATAGATAGATAGATAGATAGGTAGATAGATAGATAGATAGATAGATAGATAGATAGATAGATAGATAGATAGATAGATAGATAGATAGATAGATAGATAGATAGATAGATAGATATAAATTCTTTATTTCCATGTGAATACAATACAGATTGCACAGATACAATATCGAAACATTATATCTAAGTGGAAATTGTGCCATGGTGGGTGGCTTTACTTTATCTCTTCTATGGAAGGGATGGACAAAACTGGAACATGTTTTTAAATAGAGTTAATAATTCCTATTATACGACCTGCATCTTTTATTCCAGATTTTGAATGATCCAATAACTGAACTGATACTACAGTACTTAGGTATGAACTTACTTTCTGAATTGTTAATATTTAGTTTCTTCAGCCAAGTAATAAATCTTCTGTGAACATTTCCCAAACTTCCAATTATTAAAACTATTATATCACATTGGTATCCCATAGCACTGATTTCAATAGCTAATGGGAAATATTTGTCAAATTTGCCTTGATAACATCTATCAATGTAACATTCGTATGGTACTGCTATTTCAACGATCTGGACTTTCTTATTAGTATTGTCTATAACTGTGATGTCGGGACGTATTGCTCTGGTGGTAAAGGATGTTGCATCTGATCCAAACATTGATGGGTTGATGCGTGTGTCCTTTAGTACTTCTTTGTTACGATTGTAATAAGTGATCTTCCTTTCAATAATGTCCATTATTCTGTTGTGTCTTGCTTGGTACATGCCGCTGAATTTCGTGCACCCGTTCAAAGCATGACATACTGTTTCCGAGTGGTGGTGGCATAACTTGCATGATTTAGTGTTGGCGTTGGGGTAGTACAGAGACAGTAGGGTCTCGACTTCTAGGATCGGCAGTCGACCACGTGTGTAGCGTGAAAGGCGGAGATAGATAGATAGATAGATAGATAGATAGATAGATAGATGGATGGATGAATGGGTGGATGGATGGATGGGTGGATTGGTGGATGGATGGATGTACGAACGGACAGGCTGATAGATGGACCGATGGATGGATGAATGGATGGATAAATAAATGGATAGTTGGATGGATGGAGGGAAGGAAGCGAGGACGGATGGGTGGACGGATGGAAAGGTTGATCCATGGAAGGATGTATGGATAGATGTTTTATTTGGTAACTGTCGCACGCTGAGTAACAAACTAGATGAATTACAATGTTGTACGAAATGGTGCCACGACTACCGAGATGCCTCGGCTATTGCATTCACTGAGACCTGGTTCGACTCTAACAACACCAACGACGAGACAAGTATAGATGGTTTCATTTTATACCGAGAGGACAGTACAGAGGCATCATTAAAATCTAAAGGCGGGGGTGTTTGCATTTACATCAACAAACGCTGGGCCCATGCCAACAACATCACTATTGTAAACAACATCTGCACACCTGATATTGAGGTTCTTACGGTAAACGTTCGTCCATACTATCTACCTCGTGAGTTTACAAATGTGGTTTTCAACACCGTCTACATACCACCAGATGCTAACAAGACCACCGCTGCAACAACCCTTCATAACATCATAAATACACAGGAATCAAAATGGCCAGACGCTGTTCACATCATACAAGGAGATTTTAATAATGCAACCATGGACAACATCCCGCACTACACCCAATATGTCACCATTCCTACTAGAGACGAGAACACTCTGGACTTATTTTATTGTAATATCACTGGCGCCTATCGTTCTTTCCCTCTACCACCACTGGGGAACTCAGACCATCTTATGATATCTATGCAACCAAAGTATCGACCTGTGTTAAGAGCTTATAAAGCAGACACCAAAGTAATAAAAACATGGACAGACGAGGCCTGCGACCAACTTCAAGCCTGTTTTGACTGCACGGATTGGGACATTTTTACAAACACATGTACTAATTTAGACGACCTTGTTCTTACTGTTAACTCCTACATCCAGTTTTGTGAAGATCTAATTATATCTAAGAAAAGTGTGTGTGTGTGTGTATCCAAATAGTAAACCATGGTTAACAAAAGAATGCCTTGAAGCTATTGTTGACAAAAAAAGACTCCGAAAAAACTATAGTAAAAGCGACCTCGCTAAAGTAAACAAACAAATTAAAAAGAGAATCAAAGTGTGTAAAAAAGAATACAAAGATAAAATTGAAGCAAGTTTTAAATCAAATGACATGTCATCTGTGTGGAAGGGAATGAAACAGGTTACGGGGTACGATTGTATGAAGAATAAAGTGAATGTTGTGAATGAAAGCGAATTTGCCAATGAATTGAATCAGTTCTACTGTCGCTTTGACAAACACGATTTCTCCAACCAACACCAGGAAATAAGAGACAGTTTTGATTTTGATAATGATGAATGTAATATTTGTTTTGATTATGATGCTGTTGTGAAACATTTTAAATCTGTTAAGGAAAGAAAGGCATCTGGACCAGATAACATTGGAAGCAAAGTAGTGAGAACATGTGCTGAACAACTAGCAAAAATTTTTACTTTCATCTTCAACAAATCCTTTCAAAACCATTACATACCAAACATTTGGAGATTGTCAAAAATCTTACCTGTCCCCAAAAAACCAAAAATATCTGAAATGAACGACCTTCGCCCAGTTGCATTAACTTCCAATTATCTTTAAATGCTTTGAAAAACTTGTTTTAACTGAACTAACGAAGGAGGTCAAACAAAATCTCGATTCTTTGCAATTTGCATACAAAGAAAACAGGAACACAGAAGACGCCTTATTGTTTTTATTGCATAACATCTACAGTCATTTAGACACTGGTAAAACCTGTGTTCGTGTGCTCCTAGTCGATTTTTCGTCTGCGTTTAACACCATACAACCGCACTTAATGTTTCAAAAGCTTACCAACCTACACGTAAGTTCTTTATTAAAGAGCTGGATCTTCGAATTTCTAACACAGAGAAGCCAGTTTGTGGATATAAACAACACATTTTCCAAATTACTCACAACAAACACAGGAGCGCCACAAGGCTGCGTGCTGTCACCTGCCTTGTATACATGTATACAAATGATTTCACTGTGACACACAACAACGTTTACCTTCTTAAATTTGCCGACGACTCTGCTATTTTAGGCCTTTTACCTAACTCTGGCCACGAATATTCTAACATTGTACAATCTTTTCATTGTTGGTGTAATAACAACTATCTTCTAATGAATGTTAAGAAAACAAAAGAGCTTGTTTTTGACTTTAGGAAAAATAACAACGATCCTGTTTGCCCTCTTACTATCAACAATGAAGAGGTTGAAATTGTCACAGAGGCCAAATAT
>OZ007581.1:44232422-44249922 GCA_963931925.1 Onchidella celtica | reverse complement strand
TGGAAGTTGGCAGATGGATGGATGAATGGATGGATGTATGGATGTATGGATGGATGGATGGATGAAAGGATGGATGAATGGATGGATGGATGAATGAATGGATCACTAAATAGATGGATGGATGGATAGGTGGATATATGGACAAATGAGTTGGAGTATGGATGATTGGATTTGGTTGGTTGGATGGACGACAGACCACACTCACGTGCATAAATTATCCCAATCATTGTAATAAAGACCAGCCAGGAAAATGCTATCGTCACTTCCATTCTCTACCAAATCAGAAAATTCATCCGAATTCAATAGTCAAGTCTATTCCAGCAGCTGAGATACACCTCTGTGGATAATTCGTGATCGAAAATAGAATTTTTAAAAGAATAACCTACTTGATGAATAACATAATTGAAAAGCATATTAAGTTTCAGAAATGAAGAGTATAACTGAGTATAATGTATATATTTTGTACTTTTTAAGAATTTTATTATATATTTTATGTTTACATTGTTTCCCCAAGAAAATGGTGTACATTGCTGTAGCGAAAGGGAATGTTATAGTTTTTAAATAAACTGTTGGCTTCGTTAGAAGACTGCCTTGTTTCTGCATAGTCAAAAATAATCTACACATAATCTCAGAGTGAACATGCCAATACTATCATAAAAACCACAGAAAAACTGTGGGGTCGCAGCAATGCTTATGCCAATACTATAGTGTATACATAATTATTTCAAAATAATGGTTGTCTGAAACTAGACTTCAGGACTTAGGAAACGCTCAAGAAATATAAATAGGACAAGAAAATGACCTGTATGCGCCAATGGGGATAGATAGATAGATAGACAGATAGATAGATAGATAGATAGGTAGATAGATAGATAGATAGATAGATAGATAGATAGATAGATAGATAGATAGATAGATTGATAGATAGATAGATAGATAGATAGATAGATAGATAGATAGATAGATAGATAGATAGATAGATAGATGATAGATAGATAGAAAGAAAGATAGATAGATAGATAGATAGATAGATAGATAATAGATAGATAGATAGATAGATAGATAGATAGATAGATAGATAGATAGATAGATAGATAGATAGATAGATATATAGATAGATAGATAGATAGATAGATAAATGGATAGATTGATAGATAGATGGATAGATAGATGGATAGATAGATAGATAGATAGATAGATAGATAGATAGATAGATAGATAGATAGATAGATAGATAGATAGATAGATAGATAGATAGATAGATAGATAGATAGAAAACGGAAAAGAGGCAGACAGACAGGCAGACAGGCAGACAGAAGTTTATGAACCAAACCTGGATTATTAACGAGGGTGGGCAAGCAGAATGTTTTGTGGACAAAATAGTCAAACTGAGAAAAATGAACTTGAAATTTGTAATTTAATGAAAATGTAAACAATTGCTGTCAAGTCATCACGGTTCGTGGACAGTTTTAGTGGATTATGAAAGAAAGTCTCACACTTCGTGTCTTGGATATTATAATCATAATTATAAAAGAAGTAAAACCTCAAATGTAATCATGAAAGGCTTTTTAACCACCGAGCCTTAAATTGTACAACACATCAAATTACACATAGAAAGACGTAGAGATGTACGTGGGCATGTTTTAAAAGGTCTGGAAGTTCGCCATATTTTAGATACTTTCAGAGTTGAACAGAAGTAAAAGTTCTGACATCTTGAGTCGAAAAAAAAAAAAAAGGGAGAGATGCATTTCATTCGAGTAGAATTAAAATGTATGACAGGAAATTTCGTTCTGCTCCTCAATTTACACACCGGTGATCGACACACAACTTTAAACATCACATCAATCTGTGTATTCCCGGAGTCAGTGAGATAACTAGTATCTTTAAGTACTTTGTCGGGGATTTTCCATAATTATTGTTATGTGTGCATTTTTGCCTTTTCGAGAAAATGAGGGTTGAAAGTTTGGAGAGGTGTGTAAAATCTGGGTTTGGTTCTCTACATTTCAAAATCAAAATCTGCATAAAAATGCCCACGAAAACTACACCCATAATTATGACACTTGTACATAATAAAATTAAGATTGAGACAACCACTTTCATGACGAAACATTAAAATCGGCAAACTGTGGCATACAACAATGCGACAACTACCTCTGGATATATGACCAGTGGATAAAATTGTACATAACACATTCTGATTGATAACCATTATATTTCTACTTGGCTGTTGTTAGGGGAGACATAGATCTGGTTTTTTTTTTTCTGTTACGTAGAATGTTACAGCTTAGCCCTGTAAGTGGCAATAGCCGATTAAATCAGCCAACTGACCAAGTAATATTGGAGTGATTGTTGTTAGGAAACCGTCGTTTAATTACAAAGCTGGTAAAGAGATAATAGTGAGTTGTGTTCACTGTTCATCTACAGTTTACCTTGTAACATGCTACGGTCCCCTAAACAACAGCCAAATTGGACGTTTTTTGGATCTTGTTAGGAGAGCGTAGTACATGTATCTATACTACTAGCTGAGTTGCCCGGCCCTGCCCGGGATAAATCGATTTATTAATTTCAGTTGTGGGTGATTATTATGGACCTTTTGCTTTATTTTATTTTTGTTTGTTTGTTTGTTGTTAGATACGTTTTACTGCTCTCCTTTTGCGCGTTGACATCCTGCGCATCCCATCAGCATCCGTCAAATGGCAATGATTTGAGCACGGGTTAGTTTGTTTGTTAGTGAACACATCGCAGGAAGTGATAACGTCATGTGTAGGCGGAAGTGGGCTATTATTAGAAACATACATCACTATCTTATTGATCGTAAATTTCGGATCAAACGCTCTCGTGAATTTAGTCTTTAATTATAACCGCATTTACCGATTAACTCAGAAATAACAAACGGTTTCGTTTGTGTATAGCGATAGGAACAATGTTCGCTATCCCATAATTCTTTGTGCCAAATTTCAGGTCGGTGCGTTGTGTAGTTTCCGAGTCCATAGGACTATTAGGGGTTTTGTTGTAGCTTTATTATATAGATATAAGAGATATATAGATATATAGAAGAGAAGAGATATAGATATATATTTGTGGACTTGAGATTTTTCGTTGCAAAAGGCTCCTGAACCACTCAGCACTCAGACTTCAAATTTTATATGGTGCACCAGAATGGATGTAAGAGTGCACAGTTTTTAATAGAAGTCTCAAATCGGTGTAGTTTTTTTTATTGGAAATTTATTGTTTCGCCATCATTTAGATCTATTTCGAGTCATGGTTCGCCATTTTAAGTTTTCGTTATCACTTCCTGCGATGTGTTCACTATCAAACACACTAACCCGTGCGCAAATCATGCTGTTGTACGGGATGCGCAGGGTGTCAACTCACAAAGAGAGAGCAGTAAGACTTATTTAAAAACAAACAAACAAAAATAAAATAAACAAATAGGAACAGGCCAGATGAAGCAGGTCCATATAGGCCATGGGACAAAAATCCTAGCTAGTCTCTAAAGTAAATTTCGTTACGCACCCCCTAGGGAAAATCTAGGTATGGTTTTAATATGTTCCCAGTAACCATCTTTGACTAAAAATCAAATGTTGTCATCCATAACTGTGCACATTAATAACTTATCTTAAAAAGATGTTTATTGTTATGTAACATCTGTATTTTTGCATGTTGGTTTCGTTTTACATAATTATATATTTCACAAAATCTCCACCTTTGAACGCTCCATTCTGTTATAGTGCCGTGCAGGTCATAAAAAGTAACGCTTGGTGCTCAGTGTCCTGGCGAGCATGAGTTCTGAAGCAGGACTGCAGATTACTACTTTTATTGTGAGAGAGAGAGAGAGAGAGAGAAAGCACATGATTGTTTATTCTCGAAATTTCATCCAACTCTTCAAAGAAAACTGAATTATATTGCTATTTACATCTTTCTTAGTGTGCATACAGCATTCCATCATGGAGGCAGCCATTTTGGATTTCGCGGCGAAAGGCCCAATTCCATTGGTTGATTAAAATAGCAATGTTTAAATGGCAAATTCGCATCATTCATTATCATTTATTGGCACACTTCACAAACAAATTATACAAAAATGTGCAAGACTTGAAATGACAACATTGGTTTTTTGTGAAGGGAAGATGCCTAAGAGCTTGCATGCAAAAAATCAGCTTATCGCCTCATGTGCGTAACGGAATGACAAGCTACAAGTTTAGTCCCACGGCCTAATAATAACCACCCAGAACTGAAACCAATATTCAAACCGATTTATCCCGGGCAGGGCCGGGGACCTCAGCTAGTTTTACATAGAAAGCTAGAGCTGAACAGTGAACACAACTCAGTAGTTTCCCTGCCTGTGTAATAAGACTTCGCTCCCCCAACAACATCCAAAAAATTACCTGCCACTAAAAGGTTCAACAGTGAACACAACCCAGTATTTTTCCTGTTTGGCTTTGTAACTACACTAGGTCCAGCTGACAACATCCTTTCTTCTACTTACGAAGCTCGGCTAAATCCTCCAATGAATCACTTCGTCTCGTCAGTTAGTTTAACTGTTGTGTCACACGCCACACTCTCAACCTTCCGCGCAACGGGATGCTTTTTCAAGTAGCGACAAAGCATGAAAATCTGCCATACACTGTCAAAAAGCCGTAAATGTTCCAGGAACAACTTTGAGAAGAAAACACAACAAACAAACCGTCACAGTCATATAACACAATTGCCTGAGTCATTTTCTAATATTTTTTTTGCAATGGGGCCAAATGTCTCAGATAAAATAAGGCTAGTTTGTTTTGTATCCTGAAAAGCATGAAGTTTTGTATCGAGTCTTCAAAGTCTGAAGACACATAACACGTTTTTTGGCAAATCACACGATATATTATAACATAGAAGCAAGTAAATAAACCAACAGGATAAATATCATCTCCTGAACTGAGAGGATCAAGTACTACTGTTCAGACTAAGAACTGGCCACAATAGGCTCCACCACCATATGTTCACCAAGTTTAAAATAGGAACATCTGAAAGGCGTCCTTAACTAATTGTGCAGGGGCAGTATTTAAAAATGGATCTGACGAAATCGGGCTTAAGGTAAAAGACCAAATTCTTGAGAAAACACTTCCAAAAGGGATAAACTTTTCTATGCAAATTGAGGTTTGCCATAATGTGAAAGAATAGCCAATTTTCTGCATTCAGTTAAAATATATTGTCTGAAATCATCTAACAAATATTTTATTTTGATTTTTTTAAACAGATATAACATTTCACCTTTAACCCTGTTTTATCAGATCCACCTACATTTTTTAAGCCCAGCTCGCCCCATACTGGCCGGATCTGATTGGCATAAGCTGGTTGGACAGTGTGATCTGAAAATAACAGTTTCAATGAGTCCTCGCACACCAGCCAACAAGTTGGTTTTTTTGTCTCATCGAAACCCTATTGTGGTGACATCACCCCCAACTACACAGGCCGATCGAAATGGTCTAGTGTGCGGAGGGACTATACTGACTCTCTATCTGTACCAGGGTGATCCTATCAGAAGCGCACGCCACCCACTCGTGGAAGGTTCTCGGAATCCTGGAGCTAGGTTCATAGAACACGGACCTTTTCTCTGAAGCCACCCACTCAGCAACCCAACGGAAATGCCAAGCGTAGGAATAAGATGAAATTTGCTCATTGGAATATTCATTCCTTCGGGGACAGTGTGGTCTAGAGGTGCTCGCCTCTCATGCCGAAGGTACCAGGTTCGAATCCCGATCGGTGCAGGCATGTTGGGATTTGGGGATTTTTCTCATATTTTCCTACCTCTGATCCTAATATGGTAGGTAGGATCGAGGACCTAGTCTTCTCGGACAGGGACGAAAAATTCGGAGGGCCCATGTGCACATTGCGCACGCCAAAGATACAATGGCAGTTGGAAATCGCGAAGAGCAGGCCGAACTGGCCGCTGCCCGGGCATAATCCTAAAAAACGAATCCCTGCCACAACAAGAAAAAATAAAAACAAGAAAAAGTGAGATTTAAATGCCCAGGGCAGCGAAACCTCCTAAAATAAAGAGCTAAAAACAAACCTCGCGCCTTCTTAGATCCTTTGGTTACATATCTCACCGACGTGGGTTTGATGTAAGGAATCGGCCCCTACGAAAATCAGACTAAGCCTATGGAAATGCTACTAACTCTAGGGAAATCCTGTACAAATCTAGGTCAGACTGACATAGGAATGTTGGCACGGCACTTTGGGAACCAGTTCTATAGCCTACTTTTACTTGCTGTATGAAACACGTTGATATGCAATCTTGGAAGTAATTTTTCTATAGCCTGGACTTTCACGCTTGGATGACTCAGAATGTAAACACTGTTTCCGTTTAATTCCAGTTCCTTGAAACCCCCCCCCCCCCCCACTTTTGCCCGCTCCCCTCTCCCCTCAATTGAGTTACTTGTATTTTTTCCTCCACCCCTCTCTTTCCACCCCCACCCTCCCCTCAAAAATAAAACAAACACAACCTCACGAGTCAGTTCAGTCTGTTTGCCCTAGGGTAGCCACACAAAGGCCACCGAGCCTCTAGGCGCTTTAGGTGAGAAGAATTGCACTATATAATTTCAACAACTGCATATAGAGCCCACCTATATTCGGACCGTTTATGTAGTGCAATTCTTCTCACCTAAAGCGCCTAGTGGCTCGGTGACCGAATTCGGTGGCCTTTGTGTGGCTACCCTTAGGTCGGTATCATACTAAGCCTGGAACGTCACAGCCAGTTGCTCCCAGCAAGATGTACACCCAAGAAATAATGTGGCAGAAACTGACTGTGTCTGACCGGGCTTAGTATGACAGGATCTTCCTGGATTTACCAAGAAAATATAGGAAATTCTGGTCTGCACTTCTTGTCTACCAGTAGTTGACTGTGTCTGACCGGGCTTAGTATGATAGGGTCTTGCCGGATTATTCAGAAAATATAAGAAATTATGGTCTTGCCTACCAGCAGTTGACTGTGTCTGACTGGGCTTAGTATGATAGGGTCTTGCCGGATTATTCAGAAAACATAAGAAATTATGGTCTTGTCTACCAGCAGCTGACTGTGTCTGACTGGGTTTAGTATGATAGGGTCTTGCCGGATTATTCAGAAATTATAAGAAATTATGATCTTGTCTGCCAGCAGCTGACTGTGTCTGACTGGGCTTAGTATGATAGGGTCTTGCCGGATTATTCAGAAATTATAAGAAATTATGGTCTTGTCTGCCAGCAGCTGACTGCGTCTAACTGGGCTTAGTATGATAGGGTCTTGCTGGATTTATTCAGAAAACAGGAAATTATAGTGTGCATTTCTTGTCTGCCAGCGACTTCGTTCTTATCCGAGAAGACTAGTTGGTCGATCACGGACAGGAATTTTATTTACCCCAAAATTCCAACATGCCAGCACCGACTGGGAATTGGACCCCAGGCGAGCAAATTGCCTCCAGACAAACGTGTCCCCACGAGGGACCACTCTAGTCAGATTTAGCCTTAAATCACCACTCTGAAAATGCCTACGCCCCCATGCACCACCAAAATATTGTCGTGCTCCAGCGTGGCAAACACTGATCTAGAAACCTGATGAAACACTTTGGAATCCCAGGGACAGTTTTAATTTTGAACCAATGTTTCTGGGCTCACTTTTCACACAAAACCCAGCAGAGCTGACGCAACAACATCAATTGCGACCATTATGGTTGGCTGATAAAAGACGGCAAGCTCCCTCGATTGAGTGTTCAAGTGTCAAGGATACCACATTGCTAAATATGAAATTTTTTGTTTCTTTTTTGAGATTTGGTGCTCGGTTTCATACACAAGTGCCCATGATTCATCTTTCCTGTCCTTTCATGCATTCAGACACCGAAAACGAAACACCCGGACCGACTGAAACCATGTGATAATTATAAAGAAGTTTAAAGCTATGAATAGACCTCTCATCACGTTCGTTACAGTGGCGATCTACATTTTCTGGACTCTGAAGCTTGAACTGTGAAAGTGCCCCTTCGCAACCAGTAATAATGGGGCAACAGCCAAAATTCACTCATTAAAAAAGAAAAAAATTCTTCAGTGCCCCTTCGAGATTAGGAAGGGGGGGGGGGGATTGAAGCTTTAGCCTTGTTTTACACACGGGGTCTGACAGACCCCCCATACATCAATCTCTCCATCTGTTGTTAGGGGCACGTAGTGTAATTACAAAGCCAAATAGAGAAAATACTAAGATGTGCTCATCGTTCAGCAATAGTTTATAATGTAAAAATACCACGCACCCCTAACAACAACCGCTTCATCATAAACCCCCCCCCCCCCCCCCGAATGTAAAATGGGGTTGGTTAAACTTCATTAGTTTCCTAGCAGATCCGCCATTGGCTAGTGAGATATTCTAGGGTTAGACATTCATGTCAATTTTTATAGTCAAATTTGTCCTTCATCATAGAGCAATAGGCAAACTTTCGTTTGTATTCAATAGGGGGTGAGATTAGGGCGCAAACCTCACTGGATCTGTCACAGCTAACAGGTTGTTCGTCAGATGGTGTGTGGCCAACTATGGTCTATCTGTCTGTCCATCTCTCTCTCTCTCTCTGTCTATCTGTCTGTCTGTCTGTCTGTCTGTCTCTTTCTATCTATCTATCTGTCTACCTACCTGTCTGACTATCTATGTCTCTGGCTCTCTGTTTTGTCTGTCTATCTATATTTCTCTGCTTGTCTCTCTGTCTGTCTATCTCTCTGTCTGTCTGTCTATCTGCCTGTCTGTCTATCTACGTCTTTCTGTTTGTCTGTCTGACTGTCTATCTATCTGTCTGTCTCTCTATCTATGGCTCTTTGTTTGTCTCTCTGCCTATCTCTCTGTCTGTCTATGCGCCTGCCTGCTTGCCTATCTGCCCAGCTGTGTGTCTGCCCTTCTCTCTCCCTATCTGCCCGTCTCTCTCCCAATCTGCCCGTCTCTCTGCCCAATCTGCCCGCCAGCCTGTCTTAATCTGCCTCTGTATCAAATACACCACTGACACCCGGACAGAGAATGCAGAGATAGCACGCATATAGAAAAAGTGGAGGGGGGGGGGTGACAAGGGAGGAAGGGAAAGACATGAACTTGCAGTTACAACCGCTACCAAAGAACGCTGCAAACGGGAAATCCCCTTCACATGACCTAAATGTCCGTTCAAAGAACAGCTATAAATAGTCTAGAGCATTTGGAGTCAAGCAGGAAATACATTATACGGGTTACAAAAGAACTGCCACATTTTGAAAGGCTGAGGATGTGTGATTTTTGTTGTGTGTTTGCTTGTGTGTATGTGTGCGTGCAAGCTCGTGCAAAGCTGGCAATAGGCCCAGGTCATGTGCTGAAATAAAAAAAGTAAGATAAGATTAGATTAGATTCACTTTATTAACCCACACGTGGGAAATTCTTTCACAGACCGTTTAGGAGCAAAAACATGGTATGCACATCTAATGTATCATTTCATAACCTGTCACAACTCAGTATTAGACTTATTACATGAAGTAACATGACACGGAACCTTATTAAAAGATGTCACACATCCGGCTATAGTGTCTTGTTGAGGTGATAATGTAAATGCTACCGTGCGGGTGGTATAATATGACTGCCTCTGTGTGTGTTTGTTTGCATGAAAATTAAGTAAGGGCCACCTGAGAAACTGTCGTAACTAGCATTTTACTCATTTTTCAGGAGAAACAAAGAACTGAATAACCTTTTTCTACCAAACTTAAAAACCCAAGGTTATTTGTGCAGCTGCCCGACAAATTGAGGCACATTTCGGCACTACCTGATTCAACAAAATCTTTAAAAGGCATCATAGGGTCAATTTTATTGATTTTTCGTTTTCAAATATATTTGAAAAGTTTAACCTCTTTACTATTCCTTTTCCAAATGATAACCCTGTTTGAGAAGGGTAAATGTCTCAAAACTGACTTTGAATTGAGTCACCATCAATAAATTTGACTAAAAGTTGAAACTTTAAAAGTGTTTTTCTAAAAACTGTGCTTCTGTCACTTCCTAACTTTGATAGACCATAGCTCCCTTGCTAATCAAATGACAGCAATGTTTTTTACTAAATGAGAGGACTTTGAATAACCTATTTGATGATACCAATATCTCCATACCACCAAAATGCCCCAAGTTTCTCTTTTTGTCGGGACGCTACACTTTTGTCCTTTACTTTTAGGAATTTACGTAACTCCTAGTGACACACAAGCTGTGGGAGGTCAAGGCTTACAAGAATGTGAAATACTTCAGTTTTTTGAAGAGATGTTGAGTAGAACGATAATATAATTCATTACCATGTTGTCCTGGAAATATCCCAGCCCAAAGAAGGCGAATGATAACCATAGAAGTGGCAAAACGGATATGATATGAACGATATGCACCCCCCTCCCACCCTAGCCCCCCTAATCTCCGCCAAGCTCTTTCAATGTCCCTCTCACACCCCCCCCCCCCGTACCCCCCGCCCTGTTGATCTGGTGCACAGGATTGTCTTCCCGTATCTGCAGCCCTCAGCGACAAAACACCGAAAGTGGAAGCCAAAGAACCACGAATCAGTTGTTCTCTTTTGTAAATATTGAATACATTTCTTGTCGTGTGTATCAACCACTTAGTCTTAGTCAGTGGCGGACCCACAGTTTTGGGACCCCGAAGCTTGAACTGGCCCATTCGCAACCAACAACAACAGGAGACAACATCCGACAAGGTCCAAAGGACCGACCTTGCCGCCCTTGCAAAGGCGTCGAGGCTATTCGCTCATGAAAAAAAAGTTTCTTAAGCACCCCCCCCCCCCCCCGGGAGTAAGGGCCCTGAAATTTGAAGATTATTATTTGTACAGTCGATCCACCACTGGTCCTAGCCGGTGGTTGGTGGGTCTCCTATCGTTCTGTCATCAGACTCTGTCAATCGTCTTGCGTTTAGCCGAACACATCAGGACCGTCAACGTGTCCACGTGCCTTCTCCAAGCTCTAACTCAAACTCAAACTCAAAGATCAGTCCTACCCGGCCATCCCAACCGTTGCCTTCACGAGAAAACACTTCAGTGTTCGTTTTACTCCTTAACTCCTTTGATAACAAACACTTCAAAGTGTGACAGGTTTTCTCGAAATTGTGTTTTTTACTGACATACGCCGTTGTCACCGTGGAAAACAGGTTTTAGTTGAGTGCACTTCTCTCATTGGATGCCTAATCACACCCCCTGCCCTCCCTTAACCCGAACGTCTTGAGAACAATATTTCACCATTCGCCACTTAGGGCTCCAAAGTCAGTGGTAGTTTTTATTGTTGTTTTGATCGTCTTAACAGAGTGGTTGGTGCATCTGTGGCTTTCTGACAGTGCAGGGTAGAGTTTGACTAGTTATTTCTTCTTAAAGGTACTTTCAGTTTCGCGGAATGTGGCGTGTGACACACCAGTGGCGATCTAGCCTGAGTGATTCACTTCAGCATTAGGCGAACTTCGTAAGTACAAATACATTGGAGGTGTTGGTAGTTACGAATTATGTTTTTCTATCTATCTATCTATCTATCTATCTATCTATCTATCTATCTATCTATCTATCTATCTATCTATCTATCTATCTATCTATCTATCTATCTATCTATCTATCTATCTATCTATCTATCTATCTATCCATCTATCTATTTGTTTTTCTGTCTGTCTGCCTGTTTGTCCATCTATCTATCTGCCTGTCTGTTTGTCTGTCTGTCCTATCTATCTATCTATCTATCTATCTATCTATCTATCTATCTATCTATCTATCTATCTATCTATCTATCTATCTTTCTGTCTTTCTATCTATCTATCTGTCTTTCTGTCTTTCTATCTATCTATCTATCTATCTATCTATCTATCTATCTATCTATCTATCTATCTATCTATCTATCTATCTATCTATCTATCTATCTATCATCTACCTGTCTGTCTGTCTCTATTTATCTATCTGTCTGTCTGTTTGTCTGTCTGTCTATCTATCTATCCATTTACCTGACTGTCCGTCTGTTATCTATCTATCTATCTATCTATCTATCTATCTATCTATCTATCTATCTATCTATCTATCTACCTGTCTATCTGTCTCTATTTATCTATCTGTCTGTCTGTTTGTCTGTCTGTCTATCTATCTATCCATTTACCTGACTGTCTGTCTGTTATCTATCTATCTATCTATCTATCTATCTATCTATCTATCTATCTATCTATCTATCTATCTATCTGTCTGCGTGTCTCTATTTATCTATCTGTCTGTCTGTTTGTCTGTCTGTCTATCTATCTATCCATTTACCTGACTGTCTGTCTGTTATCTATCTATCTATCTATCTATCTATCTATCTATCTATCTATCTATCTATCTATCTATCTATCTATCTATCTATCTATCTATCTATCTATCTATCTATCTATCTATCTATCTCAGTCCGTCTGTCTGCTGTCTGTATCTCTCTTTCTCTCTCAATCTCTGTCTCTTCTCTCTCTCTATCAATCCTTTTGTTGGCGCAGTGAGGCTATTTTCCTGTTGTTTTTCTTGATGGTCTGGTGAGTTTTGAAATGAGTGATTGTTTCAGATAACTAGAAAATTAATTTGATTGAAAGAATTATGTAGACCAGAGGTTCTCACCCTTTTTTAGGCAATCTCCCCCTCCCCCCGGCCCCAAATTAACTTTTCTGTCATCACCCTCCCCCCCTTCCACCTTACTCTCACCCTAACATGCAACCAAAAAGTGAGCAGATTAGACATAAATTATTTTAAGGTTTTCAAATTTTTTTTTTTTTTTTTTTAATGACTCCTGATTGACTGATTATTGAAAGATGACGAAACTAGAAAATATCCATCATCAAATGCATCAACCATTGGCTGTTCCAGTTCATAAAACCCATGTAGATGTACCCGAGACACAGAATACCAAGACGGACCATTCCTTCTTCCAATATTATTATGTCCACAGCTTGTGCGCGTATAAGCACGGTGAGTACTACCCATAGAGCTCTGTGGTACTAGTTTTTTTCGTTCAATTATGAAGGGGGTGTGGTGCGAATTGTTGCATTGCTGACATGAATGGTACGCGCACAAGCCGGAGGACGGAAAATGATGAATTTGTCCGTCTTCACATCCCGTGTCTCTGGATGTACTAAAGGTAGAAAGCGCGTATCCACCATCTTGTCTGTCCGGACCCACGCTTCACCAAGGCAATGGTGGCATTGATTTCGATTCGTTAGCTCATTTGCACTGTGAGCACTTAAGGCGACGCGAACCAATCGGCGGCGAGTTTTAAAAAAGTTCACTACAGTAAACAATGACACGTGTGTTCACGTACTACATGGGAGACGTTCGGTCAATTCATTCACTTTCCTTCCTTTGTTTACACGGATGGTAGGACATTTTACCAGCTTGGATCCATCCTTTCCACCCCTGTCATAACTGTCAATTGTAATGCAACCAGCAGGCATTTTAACCGCTTTTTTTTTTAAATCTCGAAGTTATACTCGTCAGCCGATCCACCCGCCATCTTGTTTGGCGGAAGAACAAAACAAAAACACTCTGTGACGTCATGCGCATTCTACCTATTAACATATCGGTGACTCTCCCGCTGTTGGTGTGATGTTGTCAACTATGCAGTGTCGGAGTTTGTGAGAAGCAAACGCAGCTCGCCCTCCCACACATCAGAAGCCTGTTTCTCTGTTTTTGAGATGTACATTTACGCTGGACTCGTTCCTTTTTCTACAAGATAGAAAAACTTGGTGGAAAAAAAAAGCCACTATAGAGGGAGAAGGAACGTCCTTCCAGATGAAAGAATAGATGTTCTGGTGTTTTATCATGAAAAACTTTGTAACCCTCTTGTTTGAAAATGACTTGACCCCCCACGCAGTGCTGGAAATCTAGCAATTTCTCCTTGCAAACGCCTGGGCGTCAAGGTGCATCGTATTAGGGTTCATAATCCATCCAGGGACATATAGATCTCTGAAGTCTTAAAATCGCCTGTGCATGACTTTGCCAAGTTGAGGGAAGTGAAAGATTCGCCCCCGTTTTTCCATAAATCCAGTTCGACGGAGAAAGACGACAGGATATACTTTACCTTAAGTAGATTGTCTTGTTGAAGTTCACTTCATTAAACTTGGCAAACATTTCTAACATGCAGGCAGCTTCTGTATTCTCTCTCCAGGCTGGCATGCTGAGTCTTACTGCTTAAGAACAACAACAACAACAACAAAAACAACAACTTCCGTACTGCTTCAAAAGCTCCAGAAAGCTTCGAAGTCAGTGACTTCTTGACAAGCCGCTGGCCTAGAGAAAAAGTTGCTCAAATCTTTCAGCTTTCTCAGTATGGAGGCGAGAAGGCCAGAAACTTCTATTTTATGACGTCTATGAAGCTGTGATGCCATCCCATCATTGATGAGTGCCCCATCTGTTGCAACTGAAATTATATTGATCATTGCATGGTTTTCACTCTAAGTAATCCTTCACCTACTGGCATTTAGATCGACTGACAATTTATTGAAAGGTCAAGGAAATTGTACAACATGTAATGGACAGGATTTTTTCTTAATAATGGGATAAATAATATGGTTCTACACTAAAACGAAGCGAAATTATGGTCTGAAATATATAGTGCAAACGGTAATCCTTAGTTTGCAAAATATTAATTCGCCCCTTCACGTTTTCGCCCCATAAGGCCCCCCATTGACTCAAAATCGGCGGGGAGGGGTGGGGGCGATATTGCCCCCGACGAGAACCACTGATCTGTACGATACTGGCATTTTCATTCTGAGACTATGTGTAGAAGATTATTTTTCCACTCTGCACAAACAAGGCGGCAGTCTGAGAAAAGTATGAGAAAATTATGAAGTGTATAAGCATGAGAAGATTATGCAGTGTATAAGTATGAGAAGATTATGAAGTGTATAAGCATGAGAGGATTATGGAGTGTATAAGTATGAGAAGATTATAAAGTGTATAAGCATGAGAAGATTATACAGTGTATAAGTATGAGAAGATTATAAAGTGTACAAGCATGAGAAAATTATGAAGTGCATGAGTATGAGAAGATTATGAAGTGTATAAGCATGAGAATTTTATGGAGTATATAAGTATGAGAAGATTATGGAGTGTATAAGTATGAGAAGATTATGGAGTGTATAAGTATGAGAAGATTATGGAGTGTATAAGTATGAGAAGATTATGGAGTGTATAAGTATGAGAAGATTATGGAGTGTATTGAAAATAATTTACATTCTTTTTACTTTTATTTCATTTAAGGCAGCATTATCCGCCAACATTATCGACGGATACGAGGCAGGTTTATCCGCCAACAATATCGGGCTCGGCTTGTCCGCCAATATTGGTGTTGACTAAATACAACAACAACAAAAAATATATTTAAAAATGTGGATTTATTCCCTGTTAAGGTTGTTGGATTAAAAAGAAAATTAAGGAGATTGATTTCTAATAAAAACGACTTTCATTTAAAAAAAATGTTTAAATACCCGGATGAGAATCGAACCACAGTCACACGATTGCCAGGCGAAGGTGCTAACCACTACGATATTGCATACCCTGTATGTGAAGGAATTTTTCCAAAATATACATTGCTGAACCAATCAATGGCAATCATCGAAGTAAAAACACTTCGTTTAATTAATTTATTTTTTATGTTTACTTTTTTCCCCCATGAATGTAGTGTACACCGCTACCCCATGAATGTAGTGTACGTCGCTACCCCATGAATGTAGTGTGCATCGCTACCCCATGAATGTAGTGTACGTCGCTACCCCATGAATGTAGTGTACGTCGCTACCCCATGAATGTAGTGTACGTCGCTACCCCATGAATGTAGTGTACATCGCTACCCCGTGAATGTAGTGTATGTCGATACCCCATGAATGTAGTGTACGTCGCTACCTCATGAGTGTAGTGTACGTCGCTACCTCATGAATGTAGTGTACGTCGCTACCTCATGAATGTAGTGGCGTCGCTACCCCATGGATGTAGTGTACGATGCTACCCCATGAGTGTAGTGTACCTCGCTACCCCATGAATGTAGTGTACGTCGCTACCCCATGAATGTAGTGTACGTCGCTACCCCATGAATGTAGTGTACATCGCTACCCCGTGACTGTAGTGTATGTCGCTACCCCATGAATGTAGTGTACGTCGCTACCTCATGAGTGTAGTGTACGTCGCTACCTCATGAATGTAGTGTACGTCGCTACCCCATGAATGTAGTGTACGTCGCTACCCCATGAATGTAGTGTACGTCGCTACCCCGTGACTGTAGTGTATGTCGCTACCCCATGAATGTAGTGTACGTCGCTACCTCATGAGTGTAGTGTACGTCGCTACCTCATGAATGTAGTGTACGTCGCTACCTCATGAATGTAGTGGCGTCGCTACCCCATGAATGTAGTGTACGATGCTACCCCATGAGTGTAGTGTACCTCGCTACCCCATGAATGTAGTTCACCTCATGAATGTAGTGGCGTCGCTACCCCATGAATGTAGTGTACGATGCTACCCCATGACTGTAGTGTATGTCGCTACCCCATGAATGTAGTGTACGTCGCTACCTCATGAGTGTAGTGTATGTCGCTACCTCATGAATGTAGTGTACGTCGCTACCTCATGAATGTAGTGGCGTCGCTACCCCATGAATGTAGTGTACGATGCTACCCCATGAGTGTAGTGTACCTCGCTACCCCATGAATGTAGTTCACGTCGCTACCCCATGAATGTAGTGTTCGTCGCTACCTCATGAATGTAGTGTACGTCGCTACCGCGTGAATGTATTGTACGTCGCTACCCCATGAATGTAGTGTACGTCGCTACCCCATGAATGTAGTGTACGTCGCTACCCCATGAATGTAGTGTACGTCGCTACCTCATGAATGTAGTGTACGTCGCTACCGCGTGAATGTAGTGTACGTCGCTACCCCATGAATGTAGTGTACGTCGCTACCCCATGAATGTAGTGTACGTCGCTACCCCATGAATGTAGTGTACGCCGCTACCCCGTGAATGTAGTGTACGTCGTTACGGAGAAAGAGAAAGTTGTGGTGTTCAAATAAACTGTCTTTCTCAGTTTACAAGACTGCCGCCTTGTTTGTGCAGAGTGGAAAAATAATCTTCTACACATAGTCTCAGAATGAAAATGCCAGTATCGTACAGATCAGTGGTTCTCGTCGGGGACAATATTTTCTCATACTTGTACACTTCATAATCTTCTCCTACTTATACACTTCATAGTTTTCTCATACACTTCATAATCTTCTCATACTTGTACATTTCATTATCTTCTCATACTTATACACTTCATGGTTTTCTCATACACTTCATAGTTTTCTCACACACTTCATCGTTTTCTCATGCACTTCATAGTCTTCTCATACTTATTCACTTCATAGCGTCAGCATTCAAGACGAAGATTGTCATGAAATGGCAATAGTTTTGTGCCTCTGAGCACAGATCAGTGTGTTTACTAGTGAACACATTGCAGGAAGTGATAAAGGCATGACTGGGTT
>OZ007581.1:44217422-44224922 GCA_963931925.1 Onchidella celtica | reverse complement strand
GATGGCAGTCGACCCCATTTGTCTCAGTTTCGGAAATGCGAAGTTTCGTCAGCTGAAGGAAACGGTCCAGCTATAGATGGCAGTCGACCCCCTTTGTCTCAGTTTCGGAAATGCGAAGTTTCGTCAGCTGAAGGAAACGGTCCAGCTGTAGATGGCAGTCGTCCCCAGTTCTCGCAGTCTCGAAAATGTGAAGTTTCGTCAGCTGAAGGAAACGATCCAGCTATGGGTAGTAGTAGTCCCCAGTTCTCGCAGTCTCGAAAATGTGAGATTTCGTACGTTGACGGATACGATTCAGCGATAGGTGGGAGTAGTCCTCATTCCTCCCAGTATAATATTACCAATTCACCGGTCAGCGAAAGGACACGGAGGTTCTCCAAGCATTCTATGAGCCCGTTTGCCGGATCTAGAGGTTTCTTGTTTGATATAGGCCAAATGTGAACGTTAACGCTGCCCACAAGTTATCGGTTGATGCTTAATGTAATACTGACGTGTTCAGTAATTCAGAAGATTGTAACCAAAGCTTCCTAGCTGAGCAGTACAATAATGATTATAAAGGAAAAAAGAAGAGGACAGAGGTGGTGGGGAGACAGAGAAGGGGTGAGAGTAGGAGAGAGAGGAGTGGAGAGAGAGGATAGGGAGGTAGAGAGAGAGAGAGAGAGAGAGAGAGAGAGAGAGAGAGAGAGAACGCGAGGACAAACAGACAGACAGACAGGCAGACATACAGAGAAACGTGGGGTGGAGAAAGTAACAGATACAGAGAAAGAGAAACAAACAAAGAGACAGAACAGCAGAAAGAGAGTCAAAGAGAGAGAGGAAGAGACACAGACAGACAGACAGACAGACACACAGACAGACAGACAGGTATGCATACAGAGAAAAGTGAGGTGGAAGAAGTGGCACATACAGAGAAAGAGAAACAAACAAAGAGACAGAATGACGGAAGAGAGAGAGAGAGAGAGAGAGAGAGAGAGAGAGAGAGAGAGAGAGAGAGAGAGAGAGACAGAGAGAGAGAGAGAGAGAGAGTGAGAGAGAGAAAAAGAGAGAAAGAGAGAGTTGGAAAAGGTTATTATTTGTTATTTGGCAATAAACTGGAAAAACTTGCTTCATCTATACAGCAAACGTAAATGCAGGCCCTTATACAATTCTCTTTTAGCATACTGTTTTTGTGTAGGAATAGTTTACAATTCGGAGAGGGGCAGTTTCTGTCACATTAAACGCAGCTAACTGCATTTTCCAAGTCATTCGGCGGTCTTAGTTTACGTTTGTTCCAGCTCCATTTTTAGCACAACTAAGAAATTCTACGTTAAACGTCTGCAGCTTTAGAATTATGATAAGGAGTTGGAATAAATCGGAACTGTGAAACAACTTGATAAGTGCCACAACGGATATTAAACAAGTGTCAAAGTGTGTATTTGTTTACGTCTCTTCTACATACTAAAAGAACCAGTTTTTTTCAGAAAATGTAGATAGAAAAAAAAAAAAAAAGGAACTAAGATCGTGATATTTCAACTTCATCAAACCATTTTATCAGAAGATTTGTTCAGTAGTTTAGGAGCCCGTTTGTAACGTAGAGATTTTCTTGTATTTTGATATACTAGGTAGAAAAACTGACTTCTGTTGTGCATGTGTTGGTTACGTATAATTAGACTGTTCTTATTCTTTTTCTTGTTCCCGTTGAGAATCTCCATTACTGATGTCCAGACTTCTCTGTATTCCCTGCGTCTTGTCCAAGCCTGTCTGTCTGTCTGTCTGCACAATATCATCTCTCCATCGTCTCCCGGGACGACCTCTTGTTCTCTTTCCTTTTCTAGACTTCCGTTCATTGCAGCACTCTGTCCATCTCACAAACAAGCCCAATTTGTGGCCCCGTTTTCTTGTATCTGTATATACTGAATAGAGAAGGGAACTTTTGTTGTATTTTTGTACTTGATTATGGCATAATTTGATTACTTCGATGAATTTCTAGAGATGAGTTTGTGGTCTCTAGGGGCAAGGAAGGGACTCCTTTTTGTCACGGAGAGCCACATCAGCGTCAGTCCTGTGTAAAGTGAGCCACATTTAAACCTAACTCTCAAGGCATAACATTTCTTTAAGAAAAGTGAGCAACATTTAAAACCAATTCTCAAAGCATAACATTTCATTAGATAAAAGTGAGCTCTATATAAAACTAACTCTCAATGCATAACATTTCATTAGATAAAAGTGAGCTCTATATAAAACTAACTCTCAATGCATAACATTTCATTAGATAAAAGTGAGCTCTATATAAAACTAACTCTCAAAGCATAACACTTCATTAAATAAAAGTGAGCTCTATATAAAACTAACTCTCAAAGCATAACATTTCATTAGATAAAAGTGAGCTCTATATAAAACTAACTCTCAAAGCATAACATTTCATTAGATAAAAGTGAGCTCTATATAAAACTAACTCTCAAAGCATAACATTTCATTAGATAAAAGTGAGTTCTATATAAAACTAACTCTCAAAGCATAACATTTCATTAAATAAAAGTGAGCTCTATTTAAAACTAACTCTCAAAGCATAACATTTCATTAAATAAAAGTGAGCTCTATATAAAACTAACTCTCAATGCATAACATTTCATTAAATAAAAGTGAGCTCTATATAAAACTAACTCTCAAAGCATAACACTTCATTAAATAAAAGTGAGCTCTATATAAAACCAACTCCCAAAGCATAACATTTCATTAAATAAAAGTGAGCTCTATTTAAAACTAACTCTCAAAGCATAACACTCCATTAAATAAAAGTGAGCTCTATATAAAACTAACTCTCAAAGCATAACATTTCATTAAATAAAAGTGAGCTCTATATAAAACTAACTCTCAAAGCATAACATTTCATTAAAACCAAAGTGAGTTCTATTTAAAACTAACTCTCAAAGCATAACATTCATTAAATAAAAGTGAGCTCTATTTAAAACTAACTCTCAAAGCTCAACATTTCTATAAACAATAACCACAACACCACCACCAAAAACAACAACAACAACAGTAATCAGTTGTCAAACCAAAATCGCATACAACTGTATTTTTACAAATATGTATTATTAGGATCAAAATAATGTAGAATTGCTATCAGATGCATATTTTTTTTTCGTATATCTTTGCTTCGTAGCGCGACTTTACGTAGACAAAATAGACCAAGATCTTGCAGGCCGCATAGAATCCTCAGGTCGCCAGCCCTAATTTGCCATCTGCCTGCTCTGGAGAGTTAAGCTCTGGAGAGTTAAGCTCTGGAGAGTTAAGCTCTGGAGAGTTAAGCTCTGGAGAGTTAAGCTCTGGAGAGTTAAGCTCTGGAGAGTTAAGAAAATAAATGCTGACGTGGATGGCGTTCTTTGTACTGTAGACATTTTGATAACTTGACATTGTTAATTGGCTGTTGTTATAAGTACGAACGCCCTCCAAGCTCTTTTGCACTATGGGCGCGTACATATATGTACCTATCCCTAACCCCGTCCATATCGTCAACCCTAAATCTGATCGAATCCCTAACCCTGCCTCTTGCCCCCTCAACCAAAAAAAACAAAAAAAAACAGGAGGAGAACAAAAAGAAAATCTGGAAGAATAATTAATTAATTAAGGCTGTTTGTTAGGACTATTTCCGGAGGGGTTCTCTAACTTTAAAATACCCATGCGCAGTGCAAAAAACCTTGGGGACAGTACGTACTTGTAACATCCGTTTCGTTAATTACAATAATGCATTGCTCTCTACTGCCATACTTTTGCCTTTACCAACATGTTACTGTTGTGCTTTTTTGGAAATAAAAATAATGAACAGTTTTCGTAGTCTATCTATCTATCTATCTATCTATCTATCTATCTATCTATCTATCTATCTATCTATCTATCTATCTATCTATCTATCTATCTGTCTATCTGTCTGTCTGTCTGTCTGACTGTCTGACTGTCTGTCTGTCTGTCTGTCTGTCTGTCTGTCTGTCTGTCTGTCTGTCTGTCTATCTATCTATCTATCTATCTATCTATCTATCTATCTGGGTCTGTCTGCTTGTTTCTGTGTCTGTCTGTCTACCTATCCATCAATCTATCTATTTAGCTGTCTCTTCCCACTGTCCGTCTATTTGTCTATCTGTGTCTGTCTGTAGGTCTGTGTCTGTCTGTTTGTGTATGTACATTTGCGCGTCCAGTAAACTATTGCACTGGTCAACAAAGATTTTGTCACTTGGCAACCCAAAATGTTTACATTATGTTTTCTGGTACGCTGATTTCAAATCTGAAAAACGTTTTCTTCTATCACGTCATATTTTTTAGTTATAGGCCATTTTATGTCTTAAAATAGATTTTTATCCAGTATTGAATACATATTTTGTACAGCAATACCTCCAACTGTAAAATGATGATAGGAATGATGCAATGATTAAAATAGCGGTTTGGAATAGTGCAATGACTAAAAAGAATCACCTTCAATGATGCAACCAAGCTGATGCAATCAAGATGTTATATTGCTAAAGAAAGGGCCTCTTGTTTTATTGTTGCCACATTGTGGTAGAGGCATGTCAGCTCTCTAAGCTCATTTACTCTTTGATAAGGCAATGAGCACTGCATTAAGAGGCTGTGTAAATCATCCTGACAATTATTGTGATATATATGTGGAAAATTTACTTCGCAAGATCACCGCTAAAAGCTGACGAGTAAAATGAAACTTGCATACAGATATTATTTCGGATGTAAAATTGGTGATCAAGACAAACCATGGGCACCTCCAGTGAGTTGCATGGCTTGCTATTCTGGACTATTGAAGTGGTTTAATATGGCCAGCGACAGAAAATGCCTTTTGCTATACCGATGATCTGGCGTGAACAAATAGATCATCACACTGACTGTCACGATTGCATGACGAAAATTGCGGGTTTCTCAAAGAAAAACAAGTCAAATATTATATACCCAGACTGATGATCACCGCTGAAACCAGTGGCTCAAGATGAAGAGAATCATGTGCCCCTTCCACCTGCAGGCCCGCTTGATGAGAGCAATGGGACCGATGATGAATGTTTCAATAGTATTGCGCATGATGATGATGAATTTGAAGCAGAAACTGGTGGAAAGATGCCGCACTTGATTATCCAGAAGAGCTTAATGACTTAATCAGAGACCCTTCCTTGTCCAAGGAAAAGTCTGAGGTGCTCTCATCTCGATTACAGCAATGGAATCTTTTACAAAAAGGTACCAGAATAACTGTGTTTCGTAGTCGCCACAGAACTCTTGCTTCCCATTTTCTAATGGAGAATGGCGTTTGCTTATGTAATGGTGTTAATGGTCTTATGAACGGTCTTGGAATGGAGGCTTTTTATAAATTCAAGCAAGGCAAGTTTAAAAGCTGTACTGTTAGACAATGGCAACAGTAAGATTTCTGTGCCCTTAGCAGGAAACTTATGAATCAATGGATCTTCTTCTTAAAGTGTGCCTGTATGCAAAACACAACTGGAACATTTGTGGTGATCTCAAAGTAATATCTTTACTTCTTGGACTGCAGATGGAATATACCATGTGTTTCTTGTGCCTTTGGGATAGTCGTGATGATGCCAATCATTATATTAGAAAACAATGGCCAGAAAGGAGTGATGACGTGGTTGGCAAATACAATGCTCAGCATTTGCCTCTAGCAAATCCACAGAAAGTATTCCTGCCCCCGCTTCACATAAAACTGGGATTAATGACAAACTTTGACAAAGCTCTGGACAGAAATAGAGGCGGCTTTCAATATCTCAGGGAGAAATTTGGGGGCGACAAAAGCGAAGCAAAACTGAAAGAATATATTTTTTGTGGGCCCTGAAACTCGTGAATTGTTGGCTGATGACTCATTAAGGACAAACTAAATCCACTTGAACTTGCAGCCTGGGAAGTATTGCGTTTGGTTGTGGGAAATTTTTCTGGGAAATTACAGAGCGGACAATTATTCTGACTTGGTGAGAAAACTTGCTAAAACACACTGTCAGTTGGGAGCTCGTATGTCTCTTAAAATGCACTTTCTGCACTCGAACCTTTTCCCTCTAATCTTGGAGATGACAGCGATGAGCATGGTGAAAGGTTTCACCAAGATATAAAAGTAATAGAGAAGAGATATCAAGGCCAGTTTAACCCCAATATAATGGGGGATTACTGTTGGTTTCTTCAAGGCGAAACGGTCACTCCACACAAACGAAAGATTCATTCAAACGAGGCTGCTAATTTGTAAGTTATTATATTGTTTTCATAATTAATCTAGAGATTCCGTATTTTGAAATGCCTCAAATAGTAAATAAAATGTAGTCCTGGTTTACTTTTATTCTCAGTGATATTTCTTTGTTTATGTCTCTAAATAAAGATGGAAACCCTAAATATGATAAAAACCTGACGCGCTAGCTCAAATTTGACTTCCGATCTGATATAACGTTTTCCAGGTGGCAGACAAAAAGTTGAAATTTGTTGACTAGTGTTATAGACAGATAAGCACAATAGGTCTATAAATAAATGAATATGTAAATAAATGAATAAAGACATGGGTGACAATGAACCACGGATATGAATCATGGAAAGAAAACCGAAAATGAAATTGGGAATCTCCAGAACGTGGTGACCTCTTTCCAGGAACGCAGGTCCAAGAGGTATTTATAGCACACTCTACCAAGAAAGGAAACAGAGAGGGGTTTTTAAAAAAAATCCACAATATTCCTCTCTGGCAGTGTCAACTGTTGCACGAAATTTTGCACTGCTATGGCAGTCAAACATCAACTTTTATAGGTTTACTTTTTTTTTT
This sequence comes from Onchidella celtica, assembly GCA_963931925.1. NCBI lineage: Eukaryota > Metazoa > Mollusca > Gastropoda > Systellommatophora > Onchidiidae > Onchidella > Onchidella celtica. The sequence goes on along the minus strand of OZ007581.1, from coordinate 44,218,141 downwards.
TTCCCACTCAGTTCAGCTTTCTTCACGTCGTTTGGAAAAGTTATGGAATATCATGAAAACACTTTTTCTATTGCATGCAATTTTGCACTTTTATGGCAATCACATTTTATCATCTTTTCTAAATTTAAGTTTTAAATCCTTGTATTTGGCGAAACGGCGTTAGGTCTGAGATGTTGTGAAAATAAGGTTTGTCGTGTCTTGATGTTTCTGATTTTTACAAAATGAACCCCGTTTTCCACTTCGTGTAGGAGATCTTGTAAAATATACCTGACATGTAAAGTTGGAGTTGTTTAGTGATTTCAGTTCTGGTTATTCCAGAAATTAATAGATTAAAATTTATCCCTACCACCCCCCTACCACCAACGAAATATATAGATAAATATAAATATAAATATCCACCGGGATACTGAGTTTTTTTAGGCTGGGGTATCAGATTACCATTTTTACCGGGGCGCAATGGTAAGCGAGACCTTTAATGGGTTTTGGTTCTGGCTGAACGCACACAGTCTTGGGAATGTTGTGAAACACTGAAATTTTCACAATTTTCTTCAACTTTAAAGCTCTGTAACTTATGATCTACTAATGACATGAAGAAAATTGACAAAAGCAGAGAAAATTCAAAGTTTCCAATTTAATTCAATATTAAATTCATATAAAGTGCACAGTCACAATGCAACATTATTCTCCACTCAAATAATGTCATATAATTATTGAAAAAA
>OZ007581.1:44207422-44212422 GCA_963931925.1 Onchidella celtica | reverse complement strand
CGATTTTGAGTCTCAGTGGGGCGAAAACGACGAGAGGGGCGACAAGAGACGAAAACGTGAGGGGGCGAACTAATATTTTCCTCACTGGGGATAAACACTTTTGCACAATATTTCACTTCTTTGAAGTGTAAAACCATATTATTTATGCTCACTGTTAGAAAAACAAAATTATGTCAAGTACATGCTTTTCAATTTCCTTGATTATTCAGTAAATATTGCTAGCAGATCTAAATGCCAGTAGGTGAAGGATTACTTAGAGTGAAAACCATGCAATGATCAATATATTTTCAGTGGCAACAGATGGAGCACCCTTCAATGATGGGATGGCATCACAGCTTCATAGACGTCATAAAATAGAAGTTTCTGGCCTTCTCGCCTCCATATTGAGAAAGCTGAAAGATTTGAGCGATTTCTTGGGTAGGTCAGAGGCTTGTCAATATGTCACTGTCTTCGTCGCTTTCTGGGCTTGTTTGAAGCAGTGCCGAAGATTTCTTTTTTTTAAGCAGTAAGACTCAGCATGCCAGCCTGGAGAGAGAATACAGAAGCTGCCTGCATGTTAGAAATGTTTGCCAAGTTTAATGAAATGATCATTAACAAGCCAATCTAGTTAAGGCAAAGTATATCCTATCGCCTTTCTCCGTTGAGCTGGATTTATGGAAACGGGGGCGAATCGTTCACTTCCCTCAACTTGGCAAAGTCATGCATAGGCGTTTTCAAGACTTCCCAGAGCTATGTGTCCCTGGATGGATTATGAACCCTAATACGATGCACCTTGACGCCCAGGCGTTTGCAAGAAGAAATTGCTAGATTTCCAGCACTGCATGGAGGGTCAAGTCATTTTCAAACAAGAGGGTTACAAAGTTTTTCATGATAAAACACCAGAACATCTATTCTTTCATCTGGAAGGACATTCCTTCTCCCTCTATAGTGGCTTTTTTTTTCCACCAAGTTTTTCTATCTTGTAGAAAAAGGAACGAGTCCAGCGTAAATGTACATCTCAAAAACAGAGAACCAGGCTTTAGATGTGTGGGAGGGCGATCTGTGTTTGCTTCTCACAAACTCCGACATTACATAGCTGACCCGAGCACACCAACCCCGGGAAAGTGACCGACATGCTAACGGTACATGTACATAGGTTTATGATCTGGAACAGCCAATTGTTGATGCATTTCTTTTGTTTCCATTTTTGTTTCTATCTCAATAATCAGTAAATCAAGCCTAAAATCAAGGGGGTTGGGGGGGGGGGGGTCGGGCTAAGCATATGAAAAGCGTAAATGGGAGTCCATTTCAGGAGGCATCCAGTTAAAGGGTGAAATCAAAATCAAATTTTTTGAAATTTAAAACTAGCAAAGTTTAACTTGCTTGGTACAAACTGCCGGACAGTTCCAGGAAACAGTGTGAGTGTGGATCTTTGTGGTAATAAGCGACATCAGAGTAGAAAACGTGTTACATACAAATGCATGTTTCGTTATTAGGCCTTATACTTGAGTTTTGAGGCATAATAATAAGCAAGGAGTTGGCCCAGGGGCATCACCAAACCTCTGCACGTCACTGAGGGGGCGGGAAGTGTTTGGAATTTGAGTCTGAGTTTGGGTTTTTACGGCGCGTCGGCACGATAACAGCCATATTGCGGCATTTCACGGTCTTTTTGGGTACATGTGGTCTGGAGGCAAAGTGCTCGCCTCTCATGCCAAGGGTCCCGTGTTCAAAACCCGGCCAATGCAGGCATCTTGGAAGTTTGGGGTTTTTCTCATATTTTCGTGTCCCTGATAATAGGTGGGGGGGGGGGTTTGGGGGGGTAGGGGGGTAGGATCGAGTACCTAGTCTTCTCGGATAAGGACGAAAAAATTCGGAGGGCCCGCGTGCACGTTGCGCACTTTAAAGATACCTTGGCAGTTGGAAATCTTAAAGAGCAGGCCGAACAGGTCGCTGCCCGGTCAAAATTAAATAAAAATTCATCCTTATCACTCCCCTCCCCTCCCTCATCCCCCCTCCCCTCCCTCATTCCCTCCATAAACAAAAATAAAAACCGCCGACCGGCGCTGCACTGTGGCGACGACGTGTCTGCTCCAGTTATAACGGCTGCAATGGCACAAAGGCAAAATTCCCGAATGGGATTAAAGAAGTATACAAAATACAGAAAAAAACAACATCATCAAATCATGTTCTTTATTTATGTTTCATATTCAGAGCTTTTAAATTTCACAATAGAATTACATAGTTTCGTACATGTTTATCACATTGGTAGAATTCTCAAAAGTTGTTTTGTATAGATCTGAAAAAAAGTTTTGTAAATGAGTATAAAAGTTTTTAAATCAAGTTGAAGATCTTAGACTCTTTCAGAAAGGCCAAGACGCGCTGTCGGTGCGGGAGGTGTCAAAAATACGCAAAAATTGAGCGTACGCATTTTGAGGGTGGCCTCTTTGTTTGGGAGACCTGGAAAATAGGTCAGTGACCTCCGTGCGTGTCAGGGTTACAACGCGCGTCACTTACAGTTTTTTCTTGTCAGTCATGTACCTTAAGTGCCAGAGAAATCCTGTGCTGTACAATATCCGTCATTTTGATAACACAAGGGCCTAAGTCAGTCGTTAGCCAAAATTGAGTAAATTGCGTGAGGTGTTTGATTCATGTATGTGCTCTTTAGTGATATGTGAAAGTGAGCTTCTCTCGGGGGATAATTAAAGTGATTCGTATCTTTTCTTAACTTCAAAATATATGGATCTTACGTATTCTCTATGAACCCAACACTTGTTATTTGAATATAAAATAGATGCACCAATTCGTTCCTAAAAAGACAAAAATGATTCAGACCAAAGAGGAACTATTAAAATTTCACCTGAATAAAACAGTTTACTTTGCCTTTATCATAACTGTGAAAAAAAGTGAGATAGGCCATTATGGAACTACAGATATGATACTTTCAATGAACCCATGAACTCTTGACCTTCCGCCTCCCACCAACACCCCCTTGTCCTTGTTGAGGCTCAGATAATCAGGAAAAGGTTAACGTTCAGAGCTATCAGTTTTTCCAAGTACATGTATCCAATCCACTATTTATCTCATCACCCAATCACTGGATCGAATCTAAATTACTGGTATTTTTAAGGCGACCCCATGAAACGATGGCTTGGTCATTTTAGATGCTTTCATATCTAAAATGAAATAAACTAAAATAAAATGAACTGAACTAACCTAAAGAAAATGAGTAAAGTAAGATGAATTAAAACAAACTAAAAGAAGATCACATGCTATAAACTTAAGTGAACCAATTTAGACTAAACTAACTTAAACGAATGGTTGAGTAGGCAGTGTATGTGTGTGTATCTGTGTATGTGTGTGCGTGATGTGGGGGGGGGGGGACAGAAAAGGGAGGAAGAATGAAAAAAACAACCATTGGAGCCTTAGGTGGCCATTACTTGGAAAAGGTTGAAAACCATTGATGTGGATAAAGTTCACAGCACCAACACCCGGGGCCCGGGGTTCGTGTATGACTTGAGTTCCTCTCTCCTTAAATCACTCCATTTTAGCCATACTTCTTGTTATATATATATATCCATATATAATCAAGGGAAATTACGCATACATGTAATTACTTAGTTACTGCCCTTGGTTAGACCTATACTTAATTACGTAGTAAGGGAAATAATTTACCTCTTATGCGTTGTGTGATTAATTAACACCACCACTTTACCTACACTACTTTTCATGTTGCATTAATCTCAGTGAGTTGATAATACATTAGGTCACCTATTATAAAGTATGAAAGTGTGTGAATAACTTTATCTTTATTGATATTTGGTGACACTCATTACTCTATGCATTATTGTGTACATCTACTGCGATACTGTATATAACTAATGACCTGTAAATATTACCAGAATAACCTTGGGGACAAGGGTATTTTTCTCGTACTTTCAAGTCCCTGGTCCTATTGGGGGGTAGGATCGAGTAGTTCTTGGAAATTGGATTTTTCTCATATTTTCAAGTCCCTGGTCCTATTAGGGGATAGGATCGAGTACCCAGTCTTCTCGGATAAGGACGAAAAAATTCGGAGGGGCCGTCTGCACGTTGCGCACGTTAAAGATACCTTGGCAGTTGGAAATCGTAAAGAGCAGGCCGAAAGGCCGCTGCCCGGGCAAAATTGAAATTAATAGATTAAAATTTATCCATATCATCTCCTCCCCCCCCCCCCCCCCGCCAGAACAAAAAATAATAAAACAAGTAAAGTGAGGTGTAAATGCCAAGGGCAGCGAACCTCCTAAAATAAAGACCTCAAATCAGTATTACCAGAATAAAGTTGCCCATCTTCCCGGTTACAACTGACTTCTCTTTGTTTGTTATCACCACATAACACTTCTATTGCCAGAATAAATACATACATGAATAAATAAACTGTTGCGGAAGCTCCCGCCCTGTACCCCCCCCCCCCCCGATCACCCTCCTATTGCTACGCCACTGACAACGAGACAACGACTATGTTGACAATGTAGAAAAAAAAATGTATCAATGACCTGAATGCGTCTCCATACTTTCCACGAGTGTCGATTTCGGATAAACATGGGCACAATCCATGTCATTTCTGCCCCGTCAACGAACACGTCACGTGATGACACACAAAGCGCGTGGCTCGAGTGTATCCCACATAGGTGCAAAAGAGAACAACTCGACATCTGTTTCGTTCTTGAAATAGTTTACTTACGATCTCTAAGTACTGTAATCTTCTGTGGTATAAATTTTGCTGTTTGCGAGGTACGCAGTATAGAAAGCTAGTCCTATCAAAGAGAGACGAACGTTCGCACCAAGTTTTTGAAGAATAATAATTTATTCTTTGTTTGCCTTTTCAAGTTCCTACAACCGCAAGGTAAGACCATCCTGTAAACATGCGTTTATTTCTGTCTGTTTTAGTTATTGTTGTTATATAAATGTGTGCATTTCGTCATTTAATGACGAAATATAGAAACTACAGGAAATCCATGGCAACACTTGAAGCAAAGACGAAA